>PQWD01007347.1:0-10101 GCA_019425675.1 Leucinodes orbonalis | reverse complement strand
AAAAACTAAAATACGTAAAAAAGGTGCCCAGATCGCTGTTTCTAGTCTGTGACATAGTACCCATAAGGCTTTGTATTACCATGTAAAGGGGCTTCATTATCAAATCAAGACTACTTTGGTTTCCCACCCACCAATTTTATTATTGCGGATCTAATATGGTATTGTAAGTAAAAACTGAAACCGGTACTAAGACAGGAACAGAATATCACAATAACTGAGGCCCTCCAGATATTGGAAAAATTCATACATCCAGACTCCAGATCCACGAATCTAGTCCACAGCACTCTAAAAAAGGAAAAGTTTAAATAATAAAATATAAAAAATAAATAAATATCCAAAGACATCACACCGCCATCTTAAATAATTTACTTTTTGCAAGGGTTGTCATCGGATTGGTCCTTCATCATCCTCAGCTCATTACATGTCCCTACTGAGGGCACTAGCCTACCCGTAAAGTGTGTATAGGCCTTAGTCATCGACTTGGGCCCAGTGCGGATTGGCCAACTTCAAGCACACCAATTTCTTGGAGGCGTGCGCAGGTTTCCTCACGATGTTTGCTTCACCGCAAGAGGGTCGGATAAACGTACATCTATAATTTTCGAAATTCGAATATAGTACGTGGTGGGATTTGAACCTGTACCTCTAGATCGAAAGGAACATACACACCATGCTTTTGCAGTGGAAAGTTAACAGCTGGTTGAATAAATTCAATATGGTCTTTAAACAGAGCAATTTTACCAATGTATTCTCTATCTGTTTAAGGTTATAGTCCCGACAGCTTATTTTAAATGTTACGAAGCGAACAGGACGGCCAAGACGCTCACCTGATGGTATAGTATACGTCTGACCATGACAGAGAGCATTGAAGGAGACCGACAATTGTCAATTGATAAATAGTTTTTATAGAGCGTCGGTGGCTCAACGGTGTGACTGTCACCTTCCTACCAGGAGGCTGAGGTTCAAATCCCGAAATACCAATGTGTTTTCGAATTTCGAAAATATATGTACGTTATCCGACGCTCTTCGGTGAGGAAACATGTGCAACGCCTCGAAGAGATTCGAGGTTGTGTGTGAAGTCGTCCAATCCGCACTGGGCCCGCTGGACGACTAAGGCCTTAATCACACTATACGGGTAGGTTCGGGCCCTCGGTGGGGACGTTTAATGAGTGAGATGATGAACAGTTAAATCTCCATCAATGCGCACTGCGCCCGTCACCCAAGATAATAGATGTAGGTCTCTTATATCCAGTTATTCCAGCTGTTTTAATTAGCTTATTTCCTAAAATAGTTAAAATGATAGAAAGAAAGATAAAAATTAAATTCATATACTTACACGACCATGTAAACCCCCACATACGTTAACAAACTCTTGATAGATAGATCTTTCCTCTTCGGCTCATCTGGAAGGAAGACCAGCTCCCACAGGACGTACACTATGACAAGTCCATGGCATACGTAGCTTGCGACCTTGGACAGTATCAGCTCAGTGACGACGGGCAAAATTAGTTCTCTATCGTAGAAGTAGATTGGCCAGAATATGCTGACTCCCTGGAAAATAAAAATACGATATTTGTAAAACCAAAATCTTCTCCCTCTTCCTATATTTTTTCTTGAGTTTATTTTTGAAGATACAACGCAAATGCGTTATGAATATGACTCTTTTAAAATCACGTGTTTAAATGGGCGATGGCATGTATGGTTGCTTACTTATTGGTAGACTCAACCTTGTGCAGTGTGCACAAAGATTATAAGTATGGTATGTAAAGTGGGTGACACTTATCGCAAAAACAATAAATAATTTATGTTTTTGGCACATTGAGTGCTGTTGATGCCAGATCGCCTATTATTTCATAGCTGTAAGGAAAATGGGCGAATAAGTGGAATCATTTAATATATAGGCAAATTTCCGGGTTGTCTGGAAGCACAGGGTATGCACAGCTGATATGGAGTGCACGCCATTGGCCTTGTGGTACTTAATGGACTACATGAATTGTACATATACCAAGTTCACTTGCCTATTGTGCGTTCTGCAGAATAGCCTGTTTGTTGGTTATGGACGCCTATTTCGGGACAGCTAACCTTACCGGGAAGCCGGGCCGGTAAAAGTTTAGCTTGTGATACGGCTGTAGGATACCTACTCACCGAACTAACAGGAAACAACAGTTCGTGGAATACTTTCAGTCTGAAAGTCATAAGTCCTGCAGGTACGACGCTTTTTAATCCCAGAACCAAGGTCAAGTCGCAAACTAGCGTGAATGTTTGGTAGCACATCTGTAGAACCTGGAAAAGATCAAAAAAATGTGATAAGATACATTTTGCAAACAGTTAATTTGATCAATCAGATATGTGCTGTTGTTATCTACGTATTTCATTTATTTGATGGGCAGTTTGGTTGGTGATTAATTAAAAGAAGAAAGATACGTAACGAAAGTCGTTTATTTTTAAGACACTAGCCATGAGAACAAGCCTTATCAGCCTTTTTTTTGTTCGTTGTTTTAAGTAAAATTTAGGGTCAACTATTAAACTTTGCACCCGTTTAGAATTAACTTCCTTCGACGCTGAAGTTGATAACCAAAACAACATTACTTGGCTTTCATTTTATAATATTTACCTTAATCCCTAGTAATAACTCACCATGTTCCACACAGTGTAATATCTATAAGACAGATTGTTAAAATGATGAAGTTCTTTGTGGATTGGTAGTAATTTGGGCATTCTTCCAGTTAGATCTATCAGATAATGTAAGAGTAGCGTCAGCATAACAGCATGGCCGGCAATCCGGAAAAAGATATTTTTCTGTAACATTCTGAAATGAGAAAAAATATTAATAGTATTCTTATGGCTTTAATATGGGTGAAAACATTTATGTTATATATTTGAAGACCCATTTGGTGTAATGGTTGAGACGTCGGGAACTACACCAAGGGTTCCGGGTTCGATCCTCGGGCAGTACAAACTTTTGTGTGCATCAACATGTCTGTTTGCATTGGTCTTTTTGATGTATAGTATGTATGTATTTACAAAAAAGTATATAAGTATGTTTATCCGTTGTTAAGTACCCATAATACAGGCTTCACGGTTAACTTGGGGCTAGATGGCGCTGTGTGAATGTCTGTGGATATTTAATATTTACTATATTGTTGATTTTTGCATAATATTCACGCGATCATGCGAACAGGTCTAGGTCCGATATTGAGTCATCTATGTACCACCGCAGTGTCAGATATCGTCCCGTAAAACAGAGTATGAGATTCATAAAGTGAATTTCATATAGGCACTTACACACACATGAGTGTTACTTCTATTTCTATTTCAGGACGGTCAGGATGCTCACCTGATGGTAAGTGATATGCCTGACCATGACAGAGCAGCATTGAAGAAGACCAACAACTGATAGACAGTTATTATCCCCTATCAATGCCGCGCTGCACCCGTCTCCTGAGACAACAGATGTAAGGTCTCTTATACCCGGTTATTTCACTAGCTACAGTGCCGAAAAATACTCCTGTTACACGAGACGGTATCTGGCACTGCGGTGGTATCTAGATAACTCAGTACCGGAGCTATCACCTAGTAAAAACCACCTAGTTAAAATTATCCGCTATGAGAGATCTGTCGTTTTGGATGACTGGTGCAGGGCAGTGTTGCCTTAAATCATGACTACCTACTGTTTTCAATTCCTTCAAAGCTGCATCTATCATGGTCAGGAGTATCACTTACCACCAGGTAAGCAAAATGACCGCCAAAAAAATGGCCACTTAGGACAAAAAATGGCGGAAGAAATACTTGTAGATGAGGTTTAGGTAACTACGAGGACCTTATATACTTTGTCAATTATTTAATCTCGTTGACTTGAGGGACATAATAAAAAAAAGCTGTTAATAGTGTTAGTATCATCATCAGCTCATTAAACTTCCCCACCGAGGGGCACGAGCCTCCCCGTAAAGGGTGTTAGTCGTCGACGCAAACCCAGAGCGAATTGGCCAACTTCACGCACAAGCTTTGCATCTCTTCGCAGGCGTGCGCAGGTTTCCTCACGATGTTTTCCTTCACCGTAAGAGCGTCGAAGAACGTACATATAATTTCAAAAATTCGAAAACACTTTTGACAAATGAGGGAGACCTATGTCCAGCAGTGGACTGCGATAGGTTGAATAGGATGGGATAGGAAAACACTTTTGTACGTGGTGGGATTTGAACCTGCGCCCTCCCGGTAGGACAGCAACAGTCCACACGATTAACCCCTTCAGACCTGAATTAAAAGGGAGTGTTTAAAAAAATACAATTGATAATTGACAGCATATTTATGGTCTCATTAAGGTATTTTTGGAAATTTTTATTTTTTTATTTTAATAAATATTAAGATATTTTTGTGTCCACTGACATGGACACTAGG
Organism: Leucinodes orbonalis; assembly: GCA_019425675.1. Lineage (NCBI taxonomy): Eukaryota > Metazoa > Arthropoda > Insecta > Lepidoptera > Crambidae > Leucinodes > Leucinodes orbonalis. Next base: position 5,706 of record PQWD01007347.1, on the reverse strand, counting down.
CTAAAACCGTTGTTTGATAAATGATTGTTGTATTTGCTTATTTACTTTTATTTATTTTTGTTATAAACCTTTCTATAATAATTAAGGTGAACAAAATAATAATTCATTTTTTTTTATATAAACATATTATTTTAATACTTCAAATAATCATGAAAAACACTAATTGTTTTGGTGAAATGCTCGGAAACAATTTCTATCAGTAACGAAACACAAATGTATATCGCATTTTAGGCAATAAACATGTGTTTTTCCTTTACAGCCTGGTTTCTTGCACCTTGTAGCTTCTTTTTTTTTATCATATTCTGGCAAATGGTCGACAGTGTCGTATTGTATTTCACAAGCCGGTCTAAATTCAATACATCGACGACTTTTAGATGAACTAGCTGGCGTATTTATTGGACTGCTGTTTCCAGAACTAGATGGACGTCCTCTTTTTCTTGAAATAAGTGGTTGTCCCATTTTTATTAGAGCTTCAGCTACTCTCTGGCGAAAATGTAAAAGGTCTAACATGTCTTTGTTAGGTATTTTACAGGCTTGACAGTCTTCTTTATATTCCAACCAACTGTTAGTCACCGCTAGGTCAATCGCGTGAAATATCATTCGCAACGTCCATTTTTTAGACCTTATAAAAATGCGATACAGGCTGAGTAGATGGTCAATTTTATCAACGCCTCCATGCCATTGTTATATAATCGTACAAGTTCTGGACGCGGAATAGATATGTACGTTTTTGATAACTTGTTCCATCTTCGCGCCTCGTCTTCCTCTCCAATCCCTATGAAATTAGAAGCTAGTATCACACCTTTATTATCCATCCATTTGAGGACTACATATCTTTTGTGCTATTGGTGACTTGTTCTGCGTATCCTCTTTCTTTTTTGCGCCTTCTCTGTCACTAATGAGAGGTGGACATTGAAACCTGTTGACTCTAATTGTACCGCCTGCATATATTGCTCTTTCACGCAGATCTCGTAGCAAATTGTAGTTAGAAAAATAGTTATCGAAGAAAAGGTAATGTCCAGAAGTAATGACGAATAACTTATTCGCTGCGAAAGCTGATTTACATAGGTAGCTGATGCACCGTATCGCAGGACATCATTTTTATTTATATCTGTTGTGCCTCCTTGATAAATGATAAGTCATATACCAGCCCGTTTTTCCACAAAGCATAAAAATTTTGATACCCCATGGCTCTGGTTTCCTTTTACATATTGCTTGATATTTAGATTCCCACTAAAAGGAACAATCTGCTCATCAACACTTAGAATTTGCTCCATCTTCAGCTCCAGACACCGTTGTCTGATGGCGTTGTATAAAGGTCGAACTTTTACAAGGCGGTCACTGTTGTCATTTGGAATAGAATTGTTGTCAATAATATGCAAACAATTTCTCAGTTGGAGAAAGCGGTCCCTCGGCATGTTCTCTAAAAATACCTTCATATCTAAGGTTCGATCCCAGTACAGCCGAATGCGCGGAAACTTCAGATTTCCCATAATAATATGTAAGGCTATCAATATTTTCATTTCGGTCAGCGAACATTGTTTGTAGTTTCGAACTTCTTTTGTGTTTGCATATAAATTGGTGTTAAACACTATTTCCTCTAATAGGGAGTCAGGGATATATTTCTTGAAGTATTCCATTGGTGTCATGGGTGATTCAATTTCTGATATTGGTGGAGGTGACCAGGAAAATTGAGGTGGGTCGAACTGAAGATGTTTTCTCATATAATACTGGGTTTATTTGTTTGTTTGGTAGTGCTATGATCATCTGATGTGCTTGCTCGTGTTCATTTCATATTCTATTTTCTTGATCATTTTCCAAGTTTTCTTCCAGCGCTGTAGTTCATTCGGGCGTACAATATCACTACCTACACGAGTTTTCATCGACGAAGCTGGCTGTATAATTCATCATCACTTTCTTCATCAAGGTCCGATACTGTACCATTTTCAAGAAAGTCGAGCAGAAAGTCAACGTCTTTGTTTCTTGATAAATCTAATCCTGAAATAAAAAAAAAAATACATATAGTTTCCAAACATGATATATTATTTGTGCACGTACATATTTACGATCGAGTCCGAATGTCCATTACAGTGGACACACAAAACTACTTACATTTTGTCAAGAACATTGACAAAAGTTAGTAATATTTTATGTAAATACAAATATTAACATATAATCTATAAGAAAAAATAATTTCGGGACTAACAATGAAAATACAAATGAAAATAATTTAAAAATCTGCTTACCCGTACTGCGTCTCATCATGGCGGTGTCAATATTCGACTTATTATTTTGAAGTACTCACAATCATGTTTCTTAGAACTGATGAAACATTAAAATGCTCATTGTATATAGAACGCCGTATAATGTTTACATTAGATTTAGAACGACACTGGTCAAATAACAAAAATATTTTAGTCATGTCCATTGAGATGGACGCAGGGTCTGAAGGGGTTAAGTCACCGACGTTTAATATTGTTAGTATACAAATCACATAAAATATATGTTAGTGAAGACATGTAACAAATTAATTTATGTATTTGCCATCCTATAGGGCCTTGGGCACATGCTCTTGGGCTTGGACTCAGTGCCGCAGAAGGACTGTCCAGCTTGATACTGAGAACGTTCAGAATAAACCCACTAAGAATATCTTACACCATTTCATAGTAAAAATTTAGTAAATAAATAAACAATTTACCTTTTAACTTGTTGTCAGAATCTGCTTAAACATAAGCTGAACAAAACAGCTTCAGCCTTAGAGACGACACAGGTACTTGTGAAATACAAAGCCAAGTTCTGTCACGAGTCGAGAAAAATACTTCTTACATTGCAGTTAACATTGACCCCAATGTTAAGATAATAAGTGTTGAAGGAAATTAATAAACCCTTGGTGTAATAGCCGACGTCTCAAACATACACCAAATGGGTCTTCGAATCACATAACATGCAAATAATATCGTATCATCATCATCACCTCATTGAACGTCCCACTGAGGGCACGAGCCTACCCGTATAGGGTGATTAGACCTTAGTCGTCCACGCGGGCCAGTGCGGCGACGACTTCACGCAGACCCTTGAATCTCTTCGCAGGCGTCCGCAGGTTTCCTCACAATGTTTCATTCACCGAAAGAGCGTCGGATAAACGTACATATAATTTCGAAAATTCGGAATATATTGGTACGTGGCGGGATTTGAACCTGCACCCTACAGATCGGAAGGGACAGTCCACACCATTGAGCCACCGACGCTCCATATCATGATATAATATAATCAAAATAATAAATAGTTCATATTAAGTAATTTGTGTTACTAACACTGTTTATAATTCAAGAATACCTGAACTAAGTGGCATAAAAATTGGCCAAGGTGGCACCATAGATTTAGTATTAGCGCGCTTCGCTTACTATATCTATGGGTGGCACTAACCCAAGCAAAAATATAAACTTTTTTATTTCATTCCTGTGGCACATCCCGAGTAAAAACATGGTCCTGTGTCTGTTATACAAATTATATACAAAAATGGTTTCTCTTAAACAAAACTTGGCAATCCTTTTACCGTCTGAAAAATTTTAAGCATCAACGTCGAGTATTTTAAGTTATTCATAGATGTTGTTTTTTAAAATGAGTTCAAGGCTTATGGCTTGTACATAACAAGCCATAAGCCTTGAACTCATTCAGTTCCGCTGTTCGGGGGGGATAGGCTTCGTCAGCATTGGTCCGCAACCTATCTAGAGAAGGAAAACTTGAATAAACCCGGAATGGCAGACTACGTTAGGTGTGAGTAAGGTGTAACCTGAAATATGCAGCAGTCTCCTGCAACCAACCTGGTTCCGCACGTATCGATCTTTCGTTCCTGCGGATCTAGCCAGTGAGGTCGAGTGGGTGGCGTAGGCTCTGGGCAAACCTACGTTTCCTTAAGTCGTCCCAGGCGACACATTGTCTGTGGAAAGTGTCTTCCACCGGTGACAGCTCTGCTGCGCGGACAACGACACGGAGAGTGACAGTCTACCGGTTATAAGCCTTTGCATATGGACGTAAGTATCGGCGCCAGGGGTCACTCTTGACAGTGGAAGGGTCCATCGCAGGCCCATTGTACAGCTACCGCCCGCTTAAGCTGGGCAGTCCCGGCCAGTAAGGTGCTGTTCCGTCCCGGTTCTGATTTGTTGCCTTGGGGTGTAGGTAACAGTAGTTTAGCTATATAATTGGTGCCGTTACTACCTCATATATACATACATACACACATACATATTACACCCGGCAATAATAAAATAAACTTCTACAAAAAACACACTTCGCTTACCATGCGAATAGCGACATGGAATGTCCGTACGATGAGGACAGGCCTCCCGGACATTTATGGAGGCTCTGGCTGCGCTGAAGACCTGCGTAAAGCAGCTGTCATCGCGGGAGAGTTACAGAGACTTAACATTGCCATTTTAGCTCTTCAAGAGACTAGACTTGACTAGACTCCTGATGAGGGTTCCCTTCGAGAGGAGAACTACACCTTCTTCTGGAAAGGTAAAGACTGCGCTGCGAACCGAGAGCATTTGCTGTGCGAAACGATCTTGTACCATCAATTGAAACGCCTCAAGGGATTTCAGCGCATTATGACATTATGAATATCGAGTAAGATGGCTATGTGACGCTGATTTCTGCTTACGCTCCTACCTGTCCAGCTACGATAAGACAATTTTATTGTGATCTCACACAACTGTTCACAATGTATGTCCTAGCGATCGCCTTAACATTTTTGGGACTTTTAACGCTAGAGTTGGTCAGGATGCCACCGCTTGCCTAACTGTCTCGGTAATCATGGTATAGGCAAGATGAATGAAAATGGCCAACGCCTGTTGAGTTTTGCTCTCTAATGAATCATTGTGTGTCACCAACACATATTTCGAGGGAAATTGTCTCAGTCTTGGAAACATCCTCGATCGGGACACTGGCATCAGTTAGACTTAATTCTAACTAGAAGATCAGTCTACGTAAAACTCTGCATGCAAGGACCTTTCAGAGCGCCGAATGATACTGATCATTCCCTCGTAGTATCACAAATAGCATTTACCCTAAGAAAATCCACGCCTCTGACCACCTGGGAAAAAAAGTTAGTTTGCAAAGTGATCAAGAACACCGAAAAAGCTCAAACATTTAAACAATTGTTGTGTAACGAAATCGCGTCTTGGGACCCGGACGCATCTCTGAGGAGGAGTGGAGTAGATTAAGGTGTCCTCACCGATATGCAGGCAAGCTTTCGGCCATCAGAAAACTAAATTTCGGGATTGGTTCACTGAGACATTGACGAATTCCAGCCCCTACTTGATGCGAAGCGTCAATCTACCTTGGATTACCGTTTCAACCCATCGCCGAATGCACTCAAAGAGCTGCAGGGCTAAAGCTGCGTTGCAACGCAGTGCTCGATTCTTTGCCAATTCTATTGGCGTAATCTTTGCCAGGTATTCAGGCTTGCGCGGAGAAGGTGACTACAATGCATGTACTCGGGAATAAACAAGTTTGGGACCTATTCATAATAACCGCTCTACTTAAAGATGCTAATGGTTATTAATACGGATAATCGTCTCCAGTCAGCGTTGGTGGGGAGCATTACTCCAGTCTTTATTGCACGCAATAATATCCTACCCCAAGCTTTTGCAGATATTTCAGACTGGACGTTGCAACAGAATTGGGACTCTCCACCAACACTTGCAG
>PQWD01007346.1:223639-290407 GCA_019425675.1 Leucinodes orbonalis | reverse complement strand
ATTCGTCATGTCTGTCTGTCTGTCCGTCCGTATGTCGCACCCTTTTTTCTCCGAAACTATAAACACTACACTATTCAAACTTTGTAAGTATATGTATTCTGTGAACCGCTATTAGGTTTTGACAAGAAACTTGATAAAAAATAATATATATACATCTGAAATTGAAACTCGACGAGCAGTTTCATTATTATGATCTTAAGTGTAATAAGAAAAACCTAAGTATTTATTTAGTATGTGTACTTTCTAAATACTCCTTTTTGAATGAAATTTGTTTAATTAAAACCTCTATGATAGGAATTAAGTGAATAGATTTCAAAGAGTTGAAATTGTATATTATAAAGGTTCAAATTATTTTAGATTGATCCAGCATTTGATTCTTATGTAATTGTTTGGATCAGTATAAAGCAAGTAAATTAATTTTAAAAAATAATCTATAATATCGTAACAGAATAGAGTTGTAATCCAAACGAATAGTAAGCTATTAAATTACAAGATCTATACGTCACAGGTTAGTTAAACTCTCTATCATCGGAATACAATAAGCTAAACTATTAATTTCAAGTAGGCTATATAACGACTAAAAGTTGAAATAGTAATTCTAAACCAATAATGTAAAAAAGTATGGATTCGTGATATACTCACAAAACAATCGAAAAAAGTGTTCCGAATGCAGTGACAGTCCACATACACATAATTCGAATTTCGAACACATTGACCTAAACAAAAGAGTACAAACTGCGGTGCAAACTCTTCGGCGGTTCGTTTTTGAGGCAAGGATGGCGTATCTACCTTTATATGTACAGAATATCATTGTTCTAAATCAAATTGTACATGGTAAGTAAACCCTTGGTGGAACTGTCAATGTCAAATAGTTTAACACCACAAGTTTGCACAGAAGTAGAAAAAATACAATAGATCTAATTAACCGCAAGAGGTTTACAATAGACGTCATTCTGCTATATATCCTATTTGCAATGCAATAATAGCCCAAGACCGTCAAAGGGTTCCGCTGTCAAAACACCACCATATAAAATAAAGCCCTTTTTTTGGGGATTTGGCACAACGCAGGTGTAGTTTAAAAAAAATGGTGGCGCTTGATATGGAACGTGGATGATGTTATGTTATGGTGATGCAGGAATGTCACTTTATTCTGGATGTTTATTTAATTATACAGTAATTAGATTTGGACTACAGTTTATATGAAAGCTCCTTCAGCTAGCTGATGTTACAGGTAATTTTAAGATAAGAAGTTACTTTACCATAAAAGGACATAACTTATCTATGATATTTTGCTAGAAAATTCTTATTGGCATTCTAGGAAGGCTATATCAATCAGAATACACTGATCGTAATCCTCGGAGCTTATATGAACGAAATACAGAGTACAACAAACATTTTATTTATTTAGATATGAATACTGAAACATAGGCATAGCGGTTCCTGAAAGCTCCGTTAAATTAATTATATATGCAATAAAAAACGACATTATCATAGATTTTGATAGTCACTTGATTTCTTTTTTTCTATAAAAATAATAACAATCCGATATTTTTTTCTGTAATAATAATATTTATTTAAAACGAAAATTTATTATGTAAATATGTATTCTAAAATAACACACCTGGTTACCTTCTGCATGATCGCTTTTCTGTTATTTCGCAAACGCATTGGTTTTTTTGTGTACCTGTCGCTCAGTATCCTCCGCATTAACTGAAGTGATCCGAAACCAATATGCGTGGCATTCGCCGTCAGGTAGGGTTACCAGGTCCTCAGACGCAAAAGCCGGACAGACCTGTGAGTTTGTCCTGACATTTGTAAAAATCCGGACATCTTGTTTTTTGTCCATTTTTTTATAAAAAGTCTAAAACTATTTTTTTTGTTTTAACATTCGGAAATAACTTAATAGCACCATGATTACTTGCGTCGGTGGAGGCGCTTATGTATTTTATTTCAGACAACTCGTCCAATATTCTTTTTAAAACATATGGCGCGAGAACATTTTTCAAAACAGCGGTCGGCTGTTCTCGGGTCAACTCGGCTAGCCGAGCGCGCGGCCGCCGGTCGCCGCGCCCCGCGTCGCGCCGATACTCGTTCGGCGTGATTCGATCTCGATCCGCGCGCGAATTTCGAAATTGAAAAATCCTACCTAAATCCTAACAGGCCGGATGCCGCTTATTTTGGCCGGACAAGCAATCAAAAATCCTACGTATGTCCTGCTTTATCCTAACACCTGGCAACCCTACCGTCAGGGGATTATGCTTTGCAATAGGTAACTGTATTTGTTGATAAAATGTTCCCTTCTATTCGCTTGGGTCTAAGGCCCGTACTCTCAAATGAGACTCAAGCATTGATACTTACTTAAATCGAGTAAGAAAGGGATGTCGTTATTTATCGTATAGAGCGCTATTACCAACTCAATTTAAGTAAAGATCAACGTTAAGTCTTGTTATAGAATCTGTCGTGTTTCATAAGTGTTCTGTAAGGACCTAAACTGAATAAACACTTTACATTTTCATTTTCAGAATACAGGCCTTAATCTACAAAAAACCAACATTCATGTTGTTTTACGCAGGTTTTCTAAAGCCTATCACGCCGGTCGAGCTGGCCTATTTTCAAGGACATCATGATCCCGTAAAAAAGACTACATTCATTTTAGAGTTAAATTATAATTACAAAGTACAAGTTAAATAGCTCGTTCATTGCGTAGAAAGTTCGAGAATATAAAAATGCCTCGAATTACACAAATGAACTTTAAAAGCACGTAATAACATTTATTATCTGACCGCTCTATAAAAGTTACAGAAACGCGCGGACCACCGGGCGTTCACAGTTGACTAAAATAAACTTTACCGTGTTTGCATCGTCATATGCTGACAATAGTTAAAGGTGTACAGTGAAAATTCCTTTGCGGTGAGTATTATCTTGGTTCAATGTCGCATTTGGTAGAGACGCTGTGAGGCCAGATGTACTTGGAATAGGGGTTTCAAAACCAATCAAAAATTTCTTTGTTTTACTGTAACACACTTATTGTCTCTTTTTGAAGTAGCCACGGAAGACCAGCTTCATGGTGTCTTCATCACCATGGCTTAGGCTGTGTATACCTTTTCTGTGTCTTTAGATTTAAGTTCTTTTGTTTAAGGTAATATTGTATACTGTCACAGAATAAACATTTCTTTCTGTCTTATTATGAATTGACAAAGTAACTTTCGTAATGAATTGATTCATCCATTGGCTTTTAAGCGTAAAGTTCTAAATATAAACGAACAATAAAACTTTTCGAAATCAAACATTTCATACAACATGAAACGTTTGAGTGACTCCAAAAGGCTTAACGGCCTCTGACAATTACCACCAATTGGAACTCGGATCCAAACCACGCAATTAGCGTTTCTATTCAGCATACAATTTTGTAACAAACGTGTTTCCACTTCAAAAGCTCTGCAAGAGCTTCCTCTACGGTAGTGATTAGTTTTGCCATGGTCTCCTCGTTTAGCAGCCGGGTAAAACATATTACCTATATAATTGGATGTTGGATGTGAAAGCGTTGCTTTTCAATCTCTGATATGGTCCATATTCTTTTATTGGTTTCAGACGGTCCCAAATCATAAGTGCTTATATTATTTTAAGGTTTAACTTTTGTTTATATTTTTGAAAAGATATTAAAACCGTATCAAACAGTCTCAACCTTTGATAAAAAATCGCATTAAATTTTGCCGCGGATACTTCTTGCGTGAGTGAGTTTATTGTCGAAGGGCGCAACTCAACGCTCAGACCATTTGACCACATAGGCAGTTTTAAGTAAATAAGTAGTCAGCGAACCGGGAGCGCACTGAGGGCGCAATTGTCTGTCACACATGTGGAACATCGCATCTGTAGTTAGTCACACACGTGCAGCCAGCATGCGGCCGGCGCGCACGCGCATCTCAGCGGGCGCCATTGTTTTAAAATAATGTAAGGTTGGCATCACACGGCTGTGTTATGTTTCCTTTGCCTTATTTTTAATAATGAAAAGTTTGGCAGATTAAAAAGTATAAGTCTTGTGAGATATGACTGTTTATTTAGACATGGTAAAGTAAGGTCCAGGATTTTAAGAGGTGTTTAGAAAGTAACAGTTGGTAGGAAATTTAGCGATTAATTACAATACTTTTTTCTGAATTACATAAGTTTTCACCAGAATTAACAGATCTATGAATGCTTCTTTAGACCCCATTTGCCATTGCCTGCTAAAATCACGTACTGGCACCTATGACTAAGTTTGGTTACTGTGGAATAAAAAATATTTATATCTACATTATCACTTTTGGAATCATACAAGTATTTATGTCATAAATGAGCTGATGATGAAGTATTTTTGTATGATTCCTTTCTAATGAAATGCCTATAATAATACTTAGGTTAGTGTTTAACAAAAGTCCAAAGAAGACATAGTCCCAAACCTGAGATGTGTGCAAGGCCTAAGTGTAAATGTACAAGGTCTCGTGTGAAGTCACAAATCGATAGTAAATCGACAAAAGCGCCGGCCGCGCCACTCTTGCGCAGTGAAGACTCTGACTTAGACTTTTTGATACTTTATGTTTCTGCTTGTATATACTAATTAGTTTTTCCAATTATTTATTTTATTATAAATATATATCTCTCTCTTTAACCTATCGCAGTCGATTGCTGGATAAAGGTATCATCCATTTTGTCTCAGATAATTCGTAACTTCGCATTCCTTAGATACTCCCGCCAACGACCTTTTTCAAGACGACGCTCCATGGCGTTGGAGGGTGATGCCAAAACGTGGTCACTATTTCAAAACTTATTCGCTCCAACGGCCATCAGCTCTGCGACGTACGCGACTACTGACATTTAAACTTGCTGATCTTCTGAGCTACAAAGGCAAATTTAGTTTTCTCAAGAAATACACCATTTCATATTTTATCCTGAGACAGACTCCGAGCATGGATAGCTCTATTGCCTGTTGAGTGAGTTTGAAATGCCCAGTGCCCATGTCTCAGCTGTATATGTTAGTTCGGTAGGACGCATTGGTCAAAGACTTTCATCTATGATATATAATGAAATGAAATATGTATCCTATTTTGCCCTAATAATAATTAAAGTACCTAAGTATAATATTTTGCCCTAAGATATTTCGAGTTTAAGTCCAAAAAGTATCAAGATTGTCAACCTGTGGTATCCACGCGCGAGACGGTGGAATGTACCGCAGGGTTGACACTCCAGTCCTAAACAAACACCACAATAATACGTCCATTGTGTAACTAGTGCTATAACATACGAACAATGGCGCTTAACACCCGACATGTTGGCTTAACAAAAACGGCTCTGTGAACGTGAAATAGGCTAAAATTGTTATTGCTTTGATTTGGGTGTGATCGCTTATAAATTGTAAGAATTCTGTGCAAAGAAGTGAATATTCAAGATTTTTATGAAGTGAAGGCGGGGCTAAGTTGGTGTCATGCTTTGACACCAACTTAGCCACAGTGATATGATATGACATGCCCAACTTAGAAAACGGTAATGTGAAGTAAATAGTTTTTCTGTCAACACAATCGAAGTCCGATGTTTTCCAAAACTCATTTTTCAAATAACTTTCCGTGCAAAAGTTAAAGACTGGACCCTCAATGGCAGGAGAAACCTTAATTTGTCACATTGATCTAGAAAATGCAATGATTTTCCAAATCTTTCGATAGGACTCTACTTTTGGATTTGGACTTTTCTAAATTTTATAGAGGGCAGTCTGATCTGATTTCACCATTGCTTACACTCCATTTAAACCTTGTTCATTGCATTTTCACAAGTAAATTATTAATAATGTCTTAATGAAGCAGAACTCCATGGTATCTGACAAACATTCGTCTCCTAGTTGCCAATGTTCACATAAACTTTTATTTTCAGTCCGGGTACTGTAAATGTAAAAGCTTTACCTACAACGGTGGAAAATAAATTAACATTATTCAGTGCCTATAAAATACAAGGCTCAATTAAGACAAGAGTCTTCTGCGCTCGCCGATAGCTCGGTGATGCTGTAAAGATAAGATGTAAGTTTATTGGTAGACAACAGTTGAGTTGTAAAAAAAAACAAAGACAATTGTGTACTGCCTAAAGATTTCACTGAGGATTAAAGTCAAAATCATTTCTTCAGTCATTTGTCCATTTGGATCAGTTTAAGGTCCCCTTTACGTACTCAATAATCCTGATCGTCGGTTCTCCGCAATATGTATATATATGTATATGTATGTATGTACTGTCCACTTAAAATCATGTGGGTTATGTAATATGCCTTATAAAGCTATCAAATCTAAATCAATTATGTATCGACCCAGCCCTAGAAAGCGCAGCGGGCGCCGGCGCATCGCCGCCATTGTCTCAGCGATTGAATGCGCCGCTACCTGCGCGCGCCGTAATGCGTTTTTTATGCAGCGCAACCGCGTGTGATGCGTCCGAGGTGATCTTTGATTGATTATGCGCGTTATGAAGCGAGCAGCGAGCATGTTAGGGTACGTGCGACTTCTAATTTTGTTGAGGTTGTCGTTGAATTTTTCGATACTTTTATTAAAAAAGAGTATCAGAGGTACACGATTTTGCATTTTGCTTTTTTGAAGCTAAAAGCCAAATAAGTTTACACCACGAATCATGGAAAATTTTCGTGATAAAGAAACTAAATTTTATAACCATAAGCGACAACACTGTATTTAAGAAAAAGGTTTTCTAACACGATTCCGACAGAATCCTAATTTCAGTTCCAAACAGAATGCATCGTACATCTCTACCTTATAAATTGTTGCAAAGTTCCTTTGCTGAAGAAACAAGAAAAATTATTCATTTAGACGTAAAATATGAACTAGTATCGTCGTAAATACAATAAATACATTAATAAATTCTCGACGATACTTGTGCAGGAACAAATGAGACGTGTCACCAAAAAGACATGCTACCCGTGAATTATTACATTCTTGAATTAATATTTTCAAGCCAAAGTTTTTGCGGTTATTAATTTTAATAGGGACAGCTATTAGCACCAATAATAGTAAATTAAAAGAGACAAGTTATGACTTGTCTCTTTTATTTTGTATTTATTCGTGTTAAATGCAGGTGTTTCGATTAAGTGCATCGAATTCATTTAAAGAATTTCGAGGTCAGTAGGCATTTTTTACTGTAAGGTAGGTATTATATCAGTTAATCCCTTCTTCATCTCAAGGTAGAGACAAATAAAGCTTAAATGTACTGGTTAATTAAATGTAAGCTATAAATACGCATCAAGTATCCTCATATATGTTATATTGATAACAATTAACTATGTGCAATGGTCATAAAACCTGCCACAACCGTGGTGTTTGTAAATTACAAGAAAGAAATGGAATTTATTTGCAACTATACTGACTTTAAATGTATGTATTAGCACCAATAATAGTGTGTTATCGATGTAGATTAAATTGTGTTAAATTTAAACGTAGGTAAGTTCAATGTTATAACAAGGCTTGCTTAATATGACAAAGGATTTAGTGGGAGTACTACAAACTTATCGGGATTTAAACCTGGACTTAATAAATCTTTTTAATACACAAGTCACATTTACATGTAAGGGTAAAGTGGTCAGTCTGTTAAGTTATTTAACTGTTCAGTTCGTCCAGTAAATTCTTGTTACAAGAACTTAAAGAATACTGAACTGAAATTAAAAGATTAGTTCCAGAACTATGAAATACATATAAGGCATTCTTCGTCTTTGTAATTTATAAACATATTAATATAACACATTAATATATATATATATATTATATGAAAACATAATGGAGAGTGTAATATTGTATTTGTGCAAAATATGTGATGCCTTTTGACTTTTTTAAATCTTACTGAGAGTGTAAAAATTTTTATTTTTGTTCCCGTTCAACTACAACGTTGAAACAATATTTTCATTGTTTTACATAAGTATTTAAATCAAAGTTTTCTCAAACGATCGACGACGAAAAACATTCAGATCAATCATACATCTGTTTGGAACTGTATGAGTGTTGTATTAGACAGTTAGCGTTGTTCTAAATTTCGGCGGATGTTCGCTGGGACTAATTAATGATTTCCTCTCTTGTATCTTTGTTGTTTGCGTATCAAATTGTTTCGACATGTTTGCTGAGTTGTAAAATGCACCAAACGATGAATCTAAAGGCACTTGGCACTTGGTCAAGGAAAGTGTATATGAAAACAAAGAATGATTCTACATTGCCTAGAATTGCTACAATTTATTGCTGTCTATGGTCGTGGCCGGTCTATCCTTTATTTTACGCAAGATGTAACACTTTTCTTATGACCTACACCTTCCAATGTTACCAGCGCCCTTACGCAAGCTAATATTTGTAATCCGATTTTATAAAATAGTAAAACAAATAGGTATCCCATCAACATGTCGCAGTCAATCAGTCATCAGCTCAACTCATTCTGCGCCAGATATCTTGGTTCGCCGCATTTATTATCTAGCTTCCACCGGTGACCTTTCGCAAGTCGAAATAGGTCAAATAAAAAGGGCAAAGGCCTCTTTTATAACTGTAAAGGTAACCTTTTAATCCTTATAAATTTCACGAAATTTTCAGAGGAATGTAAACATTTGTCAACTTCATAGTATTTGTCAGTTCAATTCTATTACTCGCATGTGCTTCAATTGTTTATAGTAAAAAACTTCAGAAACTTTCAAGAGGTAAATGAAAGTGGCTTCTTTTACCAAGTTGACTCTTTCCTTGTTGAGAATTTAAAATTTTGCACAATTGCGCAATGAAAACATTTGAATGCTAACTTATTCGTAACTTGTCAAACTCGAACAATCTTCACGTGGTTGACTAAAATAACTCCGATTACAAAACTTTGCCAAATGGAAAATTTTACGCTTTGTTATATTATGTCAAAATTACTCTAAAAGTGTTTCTACTTTCTTAATTTCTTATAAAAACAATGTTGGAACTGTATATAATATTTTTATTTATTTGAAGCACAATTTTATTTTACACACGAAATTAAAAAGCGTCGACAGATACAATAGTCTAGGACTGTTTGTTGCTATATATGTATATATATACTATGTATGTATGTATGCTTTTTTTATTCTCGAATTAGAAAATAAACAACGATTTGTCTAATTTCATTATCATAAGTCAACGAGATATGTCGGATACAGTTGGCACTTACGTGAGCGTCTGTATGACTGGTATTGTCCGGTTGTTTGATCGGCCAATTAAGGTAGTATAAGATCAAGTAAATGAGGCTGCGGTGGGAAGAACGGATATTGAACCCGTGCTTATTATACGATGCGTCAATTCATACAAGGCCGCCAAAGCCAACGGATATCTTTGTGTAGTTTATTTGAAAGGCAAACATAAAATTGAGTGGGTCCCAACATATAGCTTTTAAGACCTAAACCAACCTTTAGATCTAGGCCTTGCAGAAACAACTATAATGTGACTCATTAAGACTTTGTCCAGTAGTAGAATTTTTCGATTGTTCTAGTATTCTTAATGAGCTTTTTTCCCGCAGACCAATTATGAAAAATATAATACTTAGTTATTGATATTTCATGAATCTTATTTATTTTATAGGTTAGTGTAAAGGACGCTATTCTCTATGGATGGATGTTGATGAAAAAACATAAAAAAGTATGCAAAAAAGGTATCCTGATCACATAAAACCGTGACGTCATAATGTCATAGAAAATATATGTAAATATAAGTATGTCGTTATAACAGATTGAAAATAAAATGTCAGTTGATCTGTGAGTGTTAGTCCACTTCTAATGAACAAACATTTACGCGTTAACGTCAACCTTTATGAAGTACGTATGTCGCTAACTATGAGTCGATTACACTGGTATGAACGGGACCAATTTGCTAGAAATTATTTATTCCCGATGCAAACTTTGTTTTTTTAATCCACATAGTGACATCCACCGTTGTACCTAGGGTTCCCAACCATCCCGGATAATGCGGATTGCCTGAGAGACTCCGGTAATAATGGCTAAACCTCCCAACCTTCCGGAGAGTAATAATATCTCCGGTTTTTCTTATAACAAACTTCGATTTTCTATGTTTTAACCATTTATGATTAAGCGGTGAAAAACTGACATATATTAGATGCTTCGGAAACAAAATGAATATTTATTTTTTAATTTTTCTTTCACCCAAAATGGCCAAATAATATATCATAACATCACACAACGCCATCTAACCCCAAGTTAAGCGTGAAGCTTATATTACGGGTAGGTACTTAACAACTGATAAACATACTCACATTTTTTTTGTAAATACATACATATTATATATAGAAAACACCTAGTCCAAAAAAATACAAACGGAAATGTTTAATAGTTAATGTACTGTGAATTGGTACATGCTAAAATCGCACAGTCGAGAAAAATTTATCTATTTATACATGTCTTCCCTAGATCACTTGTCATTCTCCATCTAAAGGTTGCCTGGAAGAGATTGCCATGTGCAATAAAGCCGCCCATGTACTTTCTTTCTTTCCATGTAATAATATATATTTAAGTGTACTTATATTAATATCTAATTCTATCGGGTTGGATCTTTCGAGAAGTGGCAACCCTAGGTACCGTAGGCAAACGGAATAATCGAAAAGGGGTTAACAGGAGCACCCCGTCATACGCACCCCGTACAACGTAATCCGCATTGCTGTGCTCAGCTGGCACAGATGTCCCGCGCAAATTAATTGGAAATGTCAAGTGCACGGGAGCCGCCATCTTGGACCCCTCTTTTTATTTTTTTCTCGCGCACGTTGCTTTTGTCAGACAGCTGGGCGTTCGATTTTTACGTTGGCAACACTATCATTGTCGATGGCATTTGACGTCGCGGCAGCTGGACTTTGGGTGTTTTAACCTTACACAATGAAAATTGGTCTTTATCTATCATCTTTATTATGGACAATGTATTTTTTTCCAGCTTAAGTACCCTAAAATGTAAATAAAAATGTAATCATTTATTAGGCTATAATGCAAATCATCATAAGAATAGAGAGCTTAGACGGTTTCCAGTATCTACATTTAGTCATGCTCAGGAACTTGGTAGTAATTCTAAAATAGGCATGTTCAAACTTTTTTCGTAGCGGTCTATGGATCACAGCTTTTATATATTGGAGTCTTAGCTAATCTAACCTCATTCGGTTGCATTGTGCCATGAATTCTCTGATGGACTGCTAGAAATAAACGAAAGTAATGGGCTTTTGGCTATAGTATTTATTTTATCTGTGATTGTAGTGAACAGCTTTGGGTTGTAACTTTACGGATAATATAAGAATGAAAACCTTCTTTATTAGGACTTTATTTTTAAACCCCGAATACTGGCAGCACAGAGGGTTTCCCGCGCTTCCCGTACGCACGCGGCGTTATTTTGTTTACGCGAACACCTTTACGAATTTCGAACACCTGATGCGCGCGCAGCTGATACGAAGGTCAAGACAACACCTTGTCTTTTCGTTACGGAATTTCCTTTCCGTAATTGTGATCATTTTTGTTGGCCGCAACTCGATTTATGTGCCGCCCATATCTATTATTTAGATGGATCGTTGCGACAATAAAAGGTGATAACTTGCAGTAAAAAGCTGGTGCAGTTAATCTGTATGGTAGGTCATCATCAGCTCATTGAACGTCACTACCGAGGGGCACGAGCCTATCCGTATAGGGTGATAAGGCCTTAATCGTCCACGCCGTCCCAGTGCGGGTTGGACGTCTTCACTCACAACCTTTGGAATCTCTTCGCAGGCGTGCTCAGGTTTCCCCACGATGTTTTTCCTTCACCGTCGGATAACGTACATATATTTTTCGGAAATTAGATAACACATTGGTACGTGGCGGGATTTGAACTTCAGCCCTCCCGGTAGGAGGGCGACAGTCCACACCATTGATCCACCGACGCGCGTATATGGTAGGTAATCTATGTAGTTTAAACCAAAATCCTATCATGATTTTTCTCGAATAATGCAGAACTCGAGAACCAAGTTTACTGTCGTCACAATAGGGATGATGACTTCTTTTTCAAAATCAAATTTATAATGGTTATCAACTGATCAACGTTTGATGTCAACTTACCATCGATATTGAAGTGTCATGATAATAAGATACATTTTACAACACAACAAAAATATTTCTTGCGCTAAGTGACGTAAAAAATTACAAAAATAAAAAATAAAATTGAATTGTATGGAACACCTCATTCGCCAAATGCGATGTCGTGACAAGATAATATATCACTCGATTCAGTTTCTGGAACAGCCTTGTTAGTGGCATGATACATTCTTCAGGTATATTTTTTAAATAGGCTGGGCGGCATTCGGCAAGTTACGTCAGGTCTTCACGTCGACGATTCCGACACTCAGCTCTCTCTATTAAGGTACCTGGCAGAGTCGATTTTCTTTCCGATCATATACCAGGTTACCTAACCCGCCAGCCATGTAACGCCTCAAATCGTTGATACATATTTTTAAGCTTTTAAGCTATTTGCGCTCGCCACTTGCTGGTGAGGCCAATAGCGAAACTCCATCAGGGAAAAATCATTTTGATTGTTTCAAAATAGATTTGGTATAAATATCACCAATTGATGCACATGTGGTTGGTTACGTCATATGATATTTATCTTGGAGTGTGACCATGTTGTTCAATTACGATTTTTGGATGCAAGGTAATGCTGGGGCCACACTAACGGAAATACCATTAATTATTGCGACAATGGGTGTTATTTTCCAGGTGTAGCCACCACTTGATGCGACACTTGACAACACGTACGGCGTACCCTTGTAGTTAGAGTACTAAACAACTGATAAACAATCTTATATTATCCTTTTGGTCTTTACCAGTGGTAGCTTCATTTGACATTCATAAGTGTTCTGTAAGGACCTAAACTGAATAAGCACTTTTCATTTTCTTTTTCATTGTAAATACATACATATTATACATAGAAACACCCAGACATTACACATGGATATGCCACACAAATATTTTAATGCCTGGGGATCAAACCGGAACCCTTGGTGTAGTGGCCGACGTCTCAACCATTACACCACGATGGGTCGTCATTTATGAGAGTTATATTTTATCATAACTTGCGGGGCGAATTGGACACAGGGTAAAGCAGAACGGGCGAATCAGGTCTTCAATTCTACTAAATACTTCTCATTAACGACACTTTGCAATCCAACTGCACATTTGGTATTTCGGTAATACTTCGATGTTAATGGTTTAAAGATATAGTCCGAGACCCGGCCGTATAAAGTCCTATGGATTAGATACATAAAATAAATCTTTAAATATAGTCTGAGAAACCATAGAACTAAAGGCCGACAACCCTGAAAATGCATGATTTTGCCCGCATGCAGATTTATGACCTCACTTTCGGTTGTAATTACAGACATTGTTATTATATACTCATACTCAATAAGATTCATGAAAAAATAATTTTTAGATGAGAAGAATTGAGTTTTTAAAACTCAAGCTCATTCATTCACGAAAGTGAGTCGAACAATCAAAGGTACGTCCTTTCAACTTTCAATGTGGTTTGACTCGTGAATAATAATTAATATTAAGTAAATGGTGTTACCATTTATAATTGTGCAATAAAAGGAGAATGAGGGCAAAACTTTAGTATTAAGACAAAATTGACGACCCATCTGGTGTAACGATTGAGACGACTATGACACCAAGGGCTTCGGGTTCGATCCCCGGGAAGAAAAAAATTTTGTGCGCATGAACATGTCTGTTTGTATTGGTCTGGGTGTTTTCTATGTATAATATGTATATATTTACAGAAGAATAATATAAGTATGTTCATCAGTTGTTTAGTACCCTAATACATATATTAGGGTACTAAACAACTGACTAAACTGACACTCACACATCGCTATCTAGCCCCATAGGGCTAGACAGCGATGTGTGAGTGTCAGTGTATATTTGTTTATTTATATTTATAAAATGCTATTTATAAAAATGCAACCAGCAAGACGAGACGTATCAGGGCGTAGAGTGAAATAATTCAAAAACATATAATAGTATGTAATCCGTTGTTTAGTATCCATATTACAGGCTAAATTCTTAGTTTAAGGCTAAATGGCGCTGTATGAATGTCAGTGGATATTTTTATTATTATTACGACCATATAAACGCATTTTAAATTTAGCGGGATTGGGCCAAGATCGTGGGGTGAGACAGTACTACCCGGGGTTCCTCTGTTGGCGGTCGCGGACGATCTACGCGTGCCAGTCACGTGACACACACGTGGCTGAGCTATTGTACAACTGCCTCATTACTTTTGAGTGGGAATAAGGGGGAGAACAGTATCTGGCAGTAGTCGATGCTTTTTATAATATGGGGAACACTTGAAAGAACTTTGATAAAGCATATAATACGTTTAAGCTGAAATATTATGAATCATTGTTTACTGTTTTAGATATAGGTACAGAAGGATTACCGCGTTTTCTTAAAACAGTATTATTGTAATACTTCGCAATTTTTGTACCAGAAAAGGCGATGTAATATTATAGTTATACTGTTTTGAGAGAGGCGATAATCCTCCTGGTATAAAACCAAACATACGTATGATGATTATACGAGTATTTGTAGACGATCAAAATACTTTCTGGGAACTCTCACAAAATATAAACGAAGCAATATTAGCTATTGTCTCATTTTTATGTACTTTTCGTTTTCAATTCCTCGAAATCAGTGGTAGATTACAATTTTACATCACAAAATAACTCTTCGATTTAACGACATCAGGAATGACTTTAATTTGCGACATTGCACAAAGTAGATAAAATGTATTGGTAAAGTTTACTTAAATAAAGTATTTTCTATTTCCAATATTGTCAGTCGAACGAAAACCGAACAAATAGCTTCACCATAAATAGATAGTAGAGCTATTCATTCTTAATCTTAGATAAACAATAAAATAACTAATTGCACAATCACGAAGAAATATCAATAAAAAAATGTCCGAGCCGCTTGACACATACGTGGACTTACATTTATGACATTAAATTATTCATTAAAATTTCAACCTTAAGGCGTCATTTAAAGGGTACAGAATCAAAAGCACGAGTATACTACTGTCACTTTGTCATGTAGCGTGCGACGTGATTATGAGTGAAAATTCTGCCCAACTGACGCGATGGGTAAAATTGCCGCGCACACTTTTTGAGTAAGATTGTGCGTCCAATAAGTTTTTTGTTTATCTAAGGTGACTTTTATAAAGTAGATAAAATTTATTCTTAATGTTTCCTTCAATATGCAGTCTTATATATATATATATTATATATATATATATATATATATATTTATGTTATTAGTGTACAGGACGGTCTGGACGCTCACCTGATGGTAAGTGATACGCCAGACCATGACAGAGCGGCATTAAAGGAGACCAACAACTGATAGACAGTTATTATCCTCCATCAATGCCGCAATGCGCCCGTCACCCGAGACAACAGATGTTAGGTCTCTTATACCCGGTAACTAGATACAGTGCCCTCATCCCGAAACACAAAAGTGCATAACACTCCGGTTTCACGGGATGATATCTGGCACTGCGGTGGTACCTACCTAGACGACTCAGTACCGAGTCTACCACCTAGTATTTACGAAAAGCGAACCATACGTGTAGTTAGTAGAAAGCTATTCATTCTAAACACATAGATTGGTGTTTATCACTAAAAGTTTACATGCGTATAGCGATAAACAGTTAGTGTTAATCCAAACATAAGCTACCCCAAAAGTGGGTATCGCGTGACACCGCTGCGCACGCGCCTGTAATTGCGGCAATCTGCTCCCGCAGGATATCCTCGGCCATCTGGTCGGCTATTTCGGCCGAGTGCCTGCTCACTCATTGTCTCAACATCTGGTAAGTACTTGACGCTTGTATCAGATGTCGGTACGTAAAAATAACCGAGGAAGAAAGGGCGTCATTTACGTTGCATCGAATGTAGAGTTGGATTCCGCGTCTGACGTTAAGGTTAGTCATATTATATACAATTGAATTGGTTAATGTTGGCTCACAAAAAAATAAATAAATTAACAAGTACCTATGTGAATACCAGAGAATGACACTCTACTTCTGTAGTACCTACCTATCTAAGTATTTACAACTCAAAGGTGACAGACTGACCGACACAGCGATCTATCAACGCACAGCCCTAAACCACTGGACGAATCTAGCTGAAATTTCGCATGCAAGTAGATGTTATGACAAAGCATCCGCTAAGAAATATTTTGATTAATTATATCCCAAGAGGGTAAAATGAGGAGGAAAGTCTGTACAAAACTTTCTCAATTTCAGACCGATTGTGCTGACTTGATTACTTTGCATGTATAAAGCTACTATGACATAGGCCTATGATAGGGTTTTGATAAAATCCACCCCTAAGTAGTTAAAATAGGGGATGAAATATAATACTTCTTAACGCGAGCGAAGGCTTTGACAAAAGCTAGTTAGTTACCTATATTATAATATCTTGTTTATATAAAATATAATCATGTTAAGTTATAGGTACTTGAAAGGAGAGAAGTTTTTATGATGAGATTAAAAAAAATGGAAAGAGTAGTTGAGGCAAATTTAACAGTAAACAAAATAATTACCGTTTTTAACATTGCAAATAAAAGAACCGTAATAAAAATTATTTGAAAAATATTACCATAATGTAACTTCAGAAATTTATGATTTTAAAATATATTTATAAAATTACTTATGAGTAAGTGCCATAAATCTATCTTAACCAGTGTGCCTACCATTAAAGTAATGAGAAAGATAAATCACTTTTTAAATTTCTTTATATTTAAGTAACTGGCTAAGGAAATGGATTAAAAAGGATTGATTTTCAACCAATAAATAACTGAAAGCGAGAAAATCTCCGTTCGACCAATGTATCATAGTGGAAGCCCTGAATGGACTGGTACAAATTGGGAACCCGCGTGTGGCTTCCGTCCGATGAGCGTCAGGAGCCAGGGCCGGTAAACCTATAGTGATAAATTAGTAGAAGATTCAAACTAGTTTTCAACATTTTTTTATATTATTAGTGTACAGGACGGTCAGAACGCTCACCTGATGGTAAGTGATACGCCTAACCATAACAGAGCGGCATTAAAGGAGACCAACAACTAATAGACAGTTATTATCCTCCATCAATGCTGCAATGCGCCCGACACCCGAGACGACAGATGTTAGGTCTCTTATATAACTTTTATATAATTTGACGATTAAGATGTATAATACAAAGACTTATATATAAGCTGATGTTATAAAGAAATCTTTCGTATAAAGACTTATAGGAATTTTTGAGTTCTGGGTTACAATTTCATTTACACTTTAGTTAATGTTTACCGGCTGTGAAAGTTGATAAAACTTCGCTAGTGATCATCAGTTTCATTTACTTTAATTTGGAGTAAGAAATAACAAGTTTATTTTCTGACAAAGATTAATAATTACTTTATTTATACACATGTATATCCGAGACTTATTTAGTAGTTTGCAATCAGATGTAAATTTCGAAGGTAAGCATAAAACTAATTCCCAATTCCAGTTCCCATGACAATTGAAATTTGCGTATTATCAATAAAATACGACGATTTACTCATAGTACTACTACGAGTATATCGAATGCTGATAGACAGCATTCGATATTTATTCGCATTTTTAAAAAGTAGCGAAATATTTTTTCTGCCAACACAATGTAAAATGTTGTCAACCCCTATACCCGCGCCAGGATGTCGGACTTCCGAACAACTGTTCAAGTTTACACGACAATGAGTGATGGCGTCACTATATTTGTTTTTAAAATAACGCCTACAGTAAATATAACACGCTAAAAGAAGCTACTTTAATAGTTTATCTGTTGAAGCATTGCCGTCTGGTTTACCGTGCGGCAGGAACGAGGTTTTTTTCGGATGTAGTTGTTATAAACAATCCTGACAAATTACCAGGGAATTTGGGAAGTGGAAGTGCATTGATTGAAAGGTTTAGTACTACTTCACTTTTGTAGGCCTTGTTACAGTAGCATAAGATATACGCCTTATGTAAAATTTAAAATTAAATTATGTCACGTACGCCACAGGCATTAACAAATATAGCTTCGAGAATTTTTTTTTCGAAACTAGTACGCACCTGGGAGTCCCGATTTGTGCCTGATTGAGACGCTAAATATCCCGATTGGTCAAAATATAAAATTAAAAAAAATATATTTAATTATTTATTTTCAAGTATTTCATAAAAAATATATTTACGCTGCGTAATTTTTATTTATAGCACACACATTTTTTATCGTTACCTGTCCCGATCTGCAACCTCAAATTCCGAATTTTAGGCCTCGTGTCCCGATTTAAAACAAATCGGACCTGGCAACACTACTGCCAAAGCACTAAGGGACTTGTGATGATATTAGCTACTAGCCGTGACTCCATCATATTGACTCAGGTTCAGAAGTGAAACACAATTCGTACCAATACTTGTTTTATTCTAATTACGTTTACAATTCTTTAATTGAGGTATTCCTCTTGGTGGCTCAGCAATGCATCCCCGCCTTAAGTCCCTCCGATCTGTCACACATTTCCCGCCAATATTTTATATGTAGACACTATTTGACAATTCCATAGGTGGCGCCACTATACGAAGGTCATGAAAACGTTTAATACCTACGCAATGACAATGAATGCTAACAATCAATTATTATCTAGTATTGGTCTCCTAACTTTGGTTGGTACGGTACGGTATCTGTATTTATCCCCTCCAAAACGCCCGTCTTGTTAATATAATTTTTGACATACGTCTTGGAAAGGCATATTTTTTGTACAAACTGACAGATAAATCGTCCCCCCGGGCTTACACTGAAGTCAATGTAAATTATCAGGGTAACAAAGTGTTTTCGGGGAAAGCCACGCTAACGAGTGTAATTGAAACTTTCTTGATTTGACAAATATGGACTGGTTTTGGAGCTACGGTGAAACAAAGTATAGATTGAAGTTTGAGATGGGCAGTAACGCTTACTTACTCTTTAATGTGGCAAATTTCAATTGAAATTAATTTGCATTACACGTTGATTATAGGTATTTGTGATTTGTGTAAATTATAAATTTTGGATAGGTCATTGACCATGTGAAAAGGTGATTGGATACTTTCTATCAGATATCTCTTATGCTGCCCATAATAATAACATCCAAATACAAGTTCATTACGATAGTCACCAGAGTTCGTTCTTCGATTGTTTGCAGGAAAACGTGGTTGAGGCAAATGAGATATGATTATAATATACATTCATTGGGATCCAATTCATACTTTGAGGTAGTCGATCTGTCACTAACCCGGCTGAATGAAAAAGACAATTCAATGCCTTCTTCTTCGTATATCGATGGCAAATACTTAATCTAACTATAGGAGTCCAAAAGCTGTTAACAGTGAAAGCTGCCATTTAATTCAGTCGATAACAGTTTGTTTGGACAAGCAGGGCACGAAATAAGGTTAATAGAGCACTTAAGGATTAGGAAGGTGCGGAAAGCAACTCCACTAACATTGCACATAAAGCGATCTCTCTCAACTTATTGCAATCCACTTCTGGACATAGGTCTCCCGTATTCTGCGGCAGATATCCCGGTCTTCCGCTTTTCTCTTCCAGGCTCCACGAGCGACCTTTTACAAGTCGTCGGTCCAACGGGCCGAGCGTCCAACACTTAGCTTGCCAAGACGTGGTCTCCGCTAGAGATCTCGTCTGGTTCAAACGCCATCATATCACCTACGTAACCTAACGTACCAACAGACAACTGCTAGGGATCGGTCCGCGTGGAGATCATTAGGGGAGGCCTTCGTTCAGCAGTGGTCATTTTAGGCTGTAATGATGATGATGAACCCACTACCACATAAACATACTAACCACCCGCCCGATTCCATTTAGCATCCAAAGATTTAAATCTTTGCTAACATCATATTAATATTAATATTTCTTTTCTTCGGAACCTTGCTTAAGCCTTTAAGCCTCCTTTTAATATATATTTTTTAGTTTTAATAATTTGTTTTTAAGTGGTTGTATAAAATTTAATTGTCTTCTTTTCATCATCAGCTCCTTAAACGTCCCCACCGAGGGGCACGAGTCTACCCGTATAGGGTGATTAGGCCTTAGTCGTCCACGCGGGCCCAGTGCGGATTGGACGACTTCACACACAACCTTCGAATCTTTTCGCAGGCGTGCATGAAGGTTTCCTCACGATGTTTTCCTTCACCGTAAGAGCGTCGGATAACGTACATATATGTTCGAAAATTCGAAAACACATTGGTACGTGTCGGGATTTGAACCACAGCCTTCCCGGTAGGAAGGCGACAGTCCACACCATTGTTCACCATTTCGCTCTTCTTTTATTTTATTAGTATTGTAAGTGTATTTTTTTATTAAATTAATTACTCTACATTAAATTTTAAAAGGTTTAACTGTCGCTGTCGCCTCCCATCTTGGATTGACTAGTGTTCCGTTTGTCGGTATTCCGTGTAAACGAGGAACCGTTTTGAACTAATTAGAACCGGCATCCGGCTCATTGGCTGTCAAATTGTCGTATCTTGGGTTTTTGCTGAGGCAAAACTAAAAAGATGTGCTACATTTCCATGCGAGGCTATATGATTAGTTGGTTGGTTGGTATTAGATTAGTATGGACTAGTTATTAAAGGTGTTTGATTTGATTCAATGCTTTTAAAAGCCAAATATTAAACTTAGATACGAGCCAAATATGATATATGCTTTTTTTAGATCATTTTAAAAGGATGAGCGAGAAGAAACTACTGACTTTATACATATTTTACATACAGATTATAAGAAAACGTATTGTCGAATAATAGGTGACAGGCGAGTTGTTTTTTGCAATGTTTAAGTTTGGCCATACAACACGGGAATGTTGCTAGCGTTATGATCTTATAAAATCGAAGGTACTATGTCACAGACTAGGGACAGCCATCTGGGGCACCTTTTATCTCATTAGTTTGTAGATTTATTATTCTTAAATTCACTTATCTGGAAAAAACTCAACACAATGTCTAGTGGATTGAGACATTGTATCTTGTTTCACCGTTATCGAGCTATTGTCTGGAAACATAATTACGTGGCATCGACTGTATAAATTCAGAAGCCCAAAAATTGGCCTTTGAAAAGCCACATTAAACGTAACCGCTAAAGACATTATCCATACAAACGCAACGGCTTCCACGCCGGAAGCAGGGTCGTTTCACTCCTCAACACATGCTGCGCGCGCGCATGTGTCGCCCACTGCCGGAATTCGCCGAGAAATTGATGACATCATTAGTCATGTGAAGTGATGATTTTTTTGCATACGATCTTAGACCCCACAGGATAAGCCGCGGTAAGCGGTAAATATTTGGAATAACATGGGTAGTTTATAGGGTATTTGTGTTGAAGGCGTGAAAAAGAAAGCGGATGAGGCATGGGTTCAATAGTTAGATTCTTCTCAGCAGACAACAATAGTCTAACCAGTGGTAGATTATAGAAAATATAAATAAATAAAACATTTTTTATTATTTGCTGTTAGAACAAAGCGCCATCTAACCCCAAGATAAACGTGAAGCTTGTAGTAGGGGTACTAAACAACGGATAAACATACTTATATACTTTTATTTTATTCATGCATACATATTACATATACATAGAAATACCCAGACTAATACAAACAAATATGTTCATGCACACATGTTTGTACAGTCCGGGGATCGAACCCGGAGCCATTGGTATATATTGGTAATAGCCGACGTCTGAATTATTACATTAAAATTATAATTTGTCACTTACCTACCACCAGGTTAACCGACTACTCGTTTGCCGTCTCACAGTGGCGTGCACTCTATATATGCAAATAAGCAGTGCATACCCTGTGCGTCCAGACAACTCGTAAAATTGCCAACATATTAAATGATTCCCACTTATTCGCCCACTTTCCTCTACAGATTTCAAACCATAGGCGATCAGCCGTCATCAACAGCAATCAAGTTGACAAAAATGAAAATTATTTATTGTTTTTGCGATTAGTGTCACTCACTTTGCATATCCTAATCATAATTTCTGTGCACGCCACTGCCGTCTCATATAATCAATAAAAAGAAAAGCTGTATTAGGACATAAAATAAGAAATAATACGCTTTCTACCCGATTGTTCAAAAACAGTGACAGTGTTTTTTCTAATTGATATATTAAGCAACTTATCCACCTGTAAGCAATTTTAGTTAGACACAAAAAACTATCCCGATCGCTTGGGATCACACCTTTTGCGTAAAAAACAAAATTCCGTCCTTCACACAATACGAGGATAATGTAGAGTTTGTAATATTATAGAAATGAATGTATCATTTTATATAATTTATAAGTTATTCTACGAATATGAATTCGATTCGATGCCTATTCGTGTTTTAATGAAGCAGATTTTTTAGTTAAATAATTAATGCTTCATTTAAACAGCTTATTTTTTTATGCTGACATTATTTTTTCTGTTCGTTACAAGTTAAGACTTATGGACAACCAGTGCAAAATCGGTAGGAGTCCAACATAAGATACTCGTAAGTATATTGTAGGATTTTCAACAAAAAGGCATCCAGCTCCGAATCTCTTAAATTCATTTTATTTTCTGTAAGGTATTTAAATGAGCTGTGAGCTGAATTTCAACGTCAGCAAATTTTTATTCATGTTAATTCACACATTTTGTTTTTTTTTATGTACATATTAAAAACGCATTGTGCTCATCATAACTTAACGCACAGGTTTACATTTGAACCTAGACAATTTTAATAATTGACAAAAGCTTTTATATTTACACGAAGGCTCGCGGAAGAACAAATAGAAAGAAAATTGTTTGTTGAGGACATGTATCCCCAGACGGTCCCCGATTTATTTTCCGGCAGATCTAAATGCTCACAAGGCTCTATTGCACAAGTCCGGGATTGGCGCGCAGGTGTCCGCACAAAAAATGAAAGGATTCGCCGCAGGTGCTTCGCGGGGATCAGGTGCCGGGATTTGGGTTACTAGTTGGAATCCCCACGGCCAGTGTAGTAGATAGTTTTGAAAATAGTCAAAAGCAATAGTATCGATACTATCAATAACCCCACAATAGTAAAAACTACTGATACAGTAGCATTTATTCAATACTGTCGATAGTATCGAAGCTTATTGTCAAATTGACTATCATTAGTATCGATACTATTGCTTCTGACTATTTCCAAAACCGTGGATAGTATTGATAATAAGAACGATACTATCAACAGGCCTGTCGATAGTATAGATGATTTTCGAGGTCATCTATCGATACTCAAACTATCGATTGTTCGGCAACACTGCCCACGGCTAGAGGTCTCCTTAATCTGAGTGGATTGGATCGTATTACAATTACACTTGGTGACATTGTTGACTGACTTTTTAATGGGTTTTGTTGATGGTCACCTATTTAAGATGTGTTTTAATTCATGGTTCTAGATGGAATTCCCAAGGCTAGAGGCATGGTAATATGTTATTTGTACCGTGCTAGAGGTCTCTTTAATCTGACCGGATTGGATCGTATTACAATTACACTTGGTGACATAATTGATTCACTTTTTTAATGGGTTTTGTTAATGGACACCCATTTTGAATGGGTTTTAATTTATGGTTCCTAATAATTAGGAATGTATTTATTTTTATAAAAGAATGACGTAGATTGTCAACCCAAATTCTTAAGTAATTGTAACTTTAACAAAATAAATTATTTGCGATTGGCTGCTGATGAACTTTACAGTTTCACCGGCTAAATAAAAAAATTCGTATCCTATATCACATGACACAGACTCATAATTTAGTATTTGTACCTTAAGGATTTTTTAACCTCTGATGAGGTATAAAATTCTTTAGTAAGGGACATAGAAAAGTATTGAGATATAAAAGTATTTAGTATCTTACTCTCACTCTAATCTAATACAGTTTTAGCGACGGTCACTACTTATCGGATCTTCTTTGCAGGTTCGTTTCCTTTGCGTCCCATTCTTAATAGTCAAAAACACTTAAGTTTAAAAAATCACAGATTCTCTTTCACTAAAGCGGCTTATCATCCTGATCTCTCCCCCTATCTTGGAATAGATGGCAACATAGTATAAACAAGCTAAAAACAAAGGACATACAAAAAGTAGCCCGTGACACAAGGACAGCGAACAGGGCTATGCAGGTAGCTGTCTGAGGATATGTTTTGCAAAAGGATAAATACACATGAGATGGACAATAATCCTGTAATCAGTGGAATATTTTGGCAAATTAGAGAGTTACGAAACAAGAGCACGAAAGGTCATTGAACTTATTGCATTTATTATTCTTTAGGAATCGTAAAAGTATTACGCTTTAAGCTACACATTGAAATTCGCACATAAATTTGCAAAGCTTCTACAATTACATTAATTACTGACACATTAATATTTTAAAATACAATTAAATTGATTATAAGAATAAAAACAGGTTCATAAAAAATCATGCAATTGAATTTGAATATATATTACTATTATTATGAGAATTAAATGCAATAATAGGTATTATTGACAAGCTATGTGGTTTAATCTTTGAGAAGTCGGCTCCGTTTGAAGGGTTTCCGGATCCACATGCAGATCAAAAATTGCATTTTGTTGTGTGCATAAAGCATTTAAAAACGAGGAATAGGCTTTTCTGGCAAGCTCGCTCTATCTTAGAGCACGTCTCTTCCATTAGGATAGTCTGTGCTCAAGAGCAAGCCGATCATAATTAAAAAAATGAGTGAGGATTTAGTGAAAAATAGGGTTGGCAAGCTCAGCCATCGAGAAGATATATAAAATACCAGATTGTCTGGTAGTCTGATCATAAATTCAGCAGAAAGTTTACACGAAAGAGAGTGTTCCAAAAAACGACGAGTTTTTTGTTTGTCTTTAATGTATAAATGACATCAAAGTAAAAATAATACAATAAAAGACAATGGTGATATCCCTTGTAACAAAGGATTTAAGGACAATATGCAATCACATGTGCAAAGGTTTGTTTTGACGATATCACAGCTGATTGGTACCATTGTAATGCGGACAACCAGTTTTTCTATTTCTAGGGACTTATAAAAAAAGAAATATAAAACATCTGGAAGTGTTTCTATCAATACTTGTAGTTATGAATACATTAGGCACCTTCATTATAGATTTTCCATAGTATTTATTGACAATAGCTAATAATAATTGGTACTGTAGTATTTTGGTAACTGCCTCTGGAGCCTCTGAAGTGGTGTTAGATCGCTCCATGACCCTGGAATCGTGGGCTCAAATTCCACGGCAAACCGAAAAATTCAAAGTTATTTTGTGCAAATTTTCCCAGTTTTCTTCAGGCTCAAAGCTATAAACATTACACATAGACCCCAAATTAAAAATAAATGAACACATTAAGTCCTTATCATCAGATTATAATTGCGATGCACATGCCCCAGTACCCGTGACTGTTGCAATTTAATACGAAAGTTAAAATGCTAAAGTGTGACCGTGTACCTTTTAATAATGAATATTTAAACTCCAGTCAAGATCGCGGTAAACAATATCTTATTTCGATCTTCATTGCTGGCTTTAATCGTTTGCATCTTAAAGTTATTTTCGGCGTTAAATTGCGAAGGGACACAATATCTGGAATATTTGCGGAGATAATCTCAAACCGGGAGCCAAGTGTGACACCGGCTATTATGGTGAGGCATTCGATATAAATAACGGAATTCAAGGTTTTAGTAAGAATAATTAAAATTTGAAAGCAAGATGGCCACGATTTCCCCTGCAAAGCTTTTTGCTTCGACCGGTTGTTTTTGCGTTTCCCGCCACTTTTATTGACAAATTTTTTTTATTACTCCACGGTAATGAATAGGCGACGATGATGTTAGTTTCGATAATGTTGACCGTATTGGATCGGGAAAATGGTTCATGTTGCGAATCGAACTGTGGAAGACCTCCAATCATCCAGGTGGTGAGGATAAAATTTGGAGTTTCTCCGAGATGTACGCTGGTGGAACTCAGCCGCAGGAACAAGCCCAAACAGCTCATCGGAACAGTCCCCGTGATAAAAGCGGTAGAGAATGCAAAGCGATGCTACATCTACGCAAACTCAAAGGATCCAGTTGGTTAGTAACATCTGTGTCGTCAACGATTCGAGCCGCCCTCTTTTGGATGCTGACATTCACACAGCGCCATCTAGCCCCAAGTTAAGCGTGAAGCCTGTGTAATAGGTAAACAATAGATAAACTTACTTATATACATTTTTTTTTGTAAATATTATACATAGAAATCACCCAGACCATTACAAATGTTCATGCACATAAATTTTGTACTGCCCGGGGATCGAACCCGGAACCCTTAGTGTTGCAGTCGAAGTCTCGACCATTGCACCAAATGGGTCTGATCCAGGGATCTCGGTAATAATTTTGAATTGAATAAGATTCCACATAATGATTTTGCAAAATTAAAATAACTGTAATGCGATTTAACGATTATAGTGAAATAAAAATCAAAAGTACGGTATGGTGCAATGTCAAGAAATATAAAATTCTCAAGCTTTAATTACTGACTGTCAACTGAAGTTATTTTGTAATTAAACGAGGTATTTTTTTTAATCTGATTTAAAAAATCAGGAAATGTATTTGGGTAAAACAAGACTTGTATGACGAGGTTACACTTGTAAGTAACCTCGCTTTAGGTTTGTTAATAGGAAATAAAAGCATAGGATGGAATATTTCATTTAGTAATTAACGAATGTTGTGAATTCTGAGGTTGTGAAATAAAAAAGATGCACAAACTTTTCATTCTCAATCGTCGGTCTAGGGTACTAATGGATTATTATCAATCTATTTCAAATCAAAGCAAAGTATCAGGTTGATTTGAAAACCTATATTAACTATTACTATAAAAAAATAGCACACATTATCAGCATGTAAACAGTTATAAACATTACCATCACTCAAAACCTTATAAAATCAATTAATCAGAGTTTGTACTCATCAACAATTATTAGTAACAAATGAAGCTCATAATTACTCATGCGAAATAGCGTGTCGAAAAAATCAGGCCCGTTAATTGGTCGATACTCGTCCCCATTATACAGCGCCACCGATACCCGACAGAATGCACATCTGGGAGCGACGACCATTAAACAACGAAACAACTCATATTGAAAACTATCACAAACAAATCTCAACTCTAAACTGCATATTAGAAACGCCAAATTAGCATAGCAAGCGCAGAAACACTCATGACTGCGAACACCTGTTTCAACCACAGCATTTATACGCGACGTTCCCATTTCGAATTTGGGCTGTAAGCTGTGGGCAACAAAGTCGAGTATTCAATGCGTGAAATCGACGTGCAGCATTCCAGTTTCTTAGGGATGTTCGCATAAATTATCGATGTTTCTCCGCGCAGGAGTGCGTCTCGCTCTAAACACTTGTTTTTGTTTGCCTCGTCTGTAGAATGCGAGACAAGTGCCGCTTCCCTGTCTGGGAACGTTTCCAAACGGTGGTGCTGGATAATTATATCGCGACTTATTGTCGGTTACCCTTTTGACGTTTACCATTGTCTGTTTTATTTGATAGATTTTAGATTTAGTAATATGTTTGATGTTGTTTCTTGTTAGCATTTTATCTCGCCAATAAGTCAGACATGGTCTAAAGTTAATAATGTTATATAATCATAATAAATAACACGATTTATTGACATTTTTAATTATCAGAAGATCCACACTTAAACGATTACCTTTAACGTTTGTTTGTATTAATATGCACGAGTTCCGTGTAAGTACAATTTGCTTAGAAATGTGTAGCTGGTATTAGTTCATTTGCTGAGTCAAATACCAGTTGATCGACGCCAGGTCACGGGCTAGTTCATAATACACGAGGTGTCGCGGCCCGACGGCGCCAAGGCGGCAGGCGCGGCGCCTACTATCCTGATGACTGAACTCAACCGTGTACAATAGAAAACCAACTTTCTCACCCAGAAATAGAAACGATTTCAGTTTGAAATTTTACAAATCAGCTGAGAATCTTGCTTACATTCAAAAGTAAACCTACATGTGAGCGATAAAATTGATTGTTCAGTGTGGTAAGGCTTTAATTCCTTGATTTTGAATTCCGAACGGCTAGTGAAAGAAAGCGATTTTTAAGGAAACATTCATATGTTTTCTGATGTTTAGTCATTACATAAGTGTGACGTCATAATAGATGCGTAACCCAGATTGGGTGAGATCTAATTAATTTGTCAGTTGTGCAAACATTAACGAATGCACATCGGGTGCGGGGAACGCGGTTATATTTGGAACGACTTGTGCGATGGCCAGGTGGCCGGTCCAACGATGTTATTACTTCGACAAGTCTTACGAGATGAAATTTTAGATTTAGTTGCAGGAGTCGATACAATCTTTTTATCATGGGTTTTACACACGATAACGAGACTATACGAAAGCTACTAGTTTCAGATCATTAATTTTATCACAATGCTCTTTGTTCACTGTTATGAAGTGAAACCCTTTTATTAAAAATGTCTTTTGGTTTTGTAAAAGTTCTATATTTAAGATGCAATCGCCATTAAATATGTAGAAGTGTGTATCATAAAAAAAATATGATTCATGTAAAAACAGTTTCTTTAAATAGAGAAAAATATTTAGCGATACGAATAAAAAGAAATTTGATATTGCTGACATTATAATAAACAAAATAGTTTTTTACCTACACGGTTTTATATTATAGGTAAAATATTTATTCCGTATTAAAGTATATTATGATGGCACTACTACAATTGTCGGAAGCCAAAAACCTACTATAAACAAACTGGTTCCACGATTTTGGGATTTGCTAGTTCATTTTCCGTTTATTTCAGACCGAAAGGTGTTAGAAAAGACACCTAGATATTAATGACACGATTTCATTCAACATCACACATTGAATTTGTTTGGACTCGTCAAATAGCCAAAAAACATATGTTAAACAAAACGCGTTAGGGTTCACGCCCAAGCCGTATTAGCGGTTGAGTTTAGGTGTCAAAAGCTTTACCTGCGTCGCCTACGCAAGTGATCCGTGCGTAGAAGTAAACGCCGGGCAGTATGTTTGTTTGGGAATTATCCTTTCACACCTCAATCCTTGCCGCTACTCAAATTATTGTCTAAATATAGAAGTTGAACTTTAGGAATTGACTTCGTGTCAATTCCTAAAGTTCAACTTTTATATTAAATTAAGGATAGGAATATTAAGGATTCAATGTTTACTTAAGAACGGATAAACAATATGAACGCTGCAATCCATTCTTCTCTATAACATTATATTATGGCGAAGTAAAAGCATACGAAACATCAAATGTGAAGAAGGAAAGGAGTAACTGGGATTGAGACGCCTTTTTGTGTTCATAAGAAGCTTTTGTATACAATATGAAATTAAGAGCAGTACATGATCTGGGAACTTCCAGTAAAAAATATACAAAGAAAATCGTCGCTAAAACATCAACAAGCGAAGATTTGGACAAGAATGTTTGGACAATAATTTTCGATTCGCTTACGATCCGAATTAAAGTTGTAACCCCTGTTTGAGCCCATAAAAATCACGACAAAACCTGTATAAACGGCTGGAGGCGAAATGTGCTTGTTTTGCGTCTCGTTCCCCGAAACTGAGGAAATGTACGAGCAAAAAGCTACGGAACAGGATTTTGTGCTGGCATCGCCAAATCTGGACGCGTTAAGAAATGATAAAGAGGACGCCGCGCTCGCTCGCCGCTGAGGCAAGCAACGAAGAAAAAATCCAACGGCAAAACGGCATCGACACTGTTTATATCAAATAATACTACGGGTTTTTACTACCAGATGTATGTATTCAAAAAATGATCTCTTTAAATCGTAAATGAAGACATCAGTTATGTTTTGGAATGTCAAATCAAATTTTATTTCTATTATTCTACATCGATAGTCAAATATTCCTACGAGTACGAAGTACACAAATTTTGTAGCAACTTTTTATTACATTTCATTTTGTCAGTCAAGTTGTTCAGGTAATGTGACGAATCCATGACAACTCGTATAATAAAAACCAAACCACGTGTTTTGCATACATTCATTGAGATGTTTATAAAATACCGTGTGATCCCATGCGTCAGTGCACTGTGAACGCTAAAAAAATAATAAAGCTAATCAATTTAATTATTTCGTAATCTTCGTGCACAACCGTACACGGTGAGTGAATATAAAGATACGAAAATTTACTAAAATTATCAACTTCTGAAGTAATTTTTGCAGTTTTAAAATTCGTCACCAGCCTCTTCGACCCATTGCAAGCCACAGGTGCAGGTAGGCACAGTATAGCTAAGTAACCCACTTCGGAATTTCACCGAGAACGACGCCTTAACGTGCTCTCCGAAACACGGTATATAAAAGTCAAAGAAAGATCTTTTCACACGTCTGCAATGACCTCACACCCCTAACCATGCTAGGAAATAAATAGCATTAAGTGTTTAAAATCTGTCCCAGTGAAAAGCTAGCAATCTTAACCCAAAACTCAGAGCAATTTTAAAAATATCTATCATAATTTTGGTTTTTGTAATATGTTGTGATTTTGACTTTGCGAGGGCACTGTATATAAATTCAATTATACGTCTAATCACTGCATATTTTCGAAAACTAGACATCTAATTAATTATTATTCATTTCATTACCGCATCAAAAATCGGTTGTGAGTTATTTAATTTTCCACCTAGATTCCTTATGAAAGCTGAAAGCATTTCTTTGTTGCAACAAAAATACCTAACCCAATTCGAAGGAAGCAAAGTGTCAGGTGTTATTGTAATACATAATTATAATTCGTTTATTTTGATCAGGCGGCTTATGTTGCGTGAGATCTTTGCTTAAAACGTTTATAATTAGCATTTTAAGTAGGTTGATATCAAAATTATGAAATGGAAATCTACCCGGTGGTCTTGTAAATGGAATTATTTTTGCTACTTTCTAAGTGTAACACTTGATACGATCGTAAATGATGGCTATTCTAAAGTGCTGTTTAAAATAGACAGGACAAAATTCCAAGGTATAAGCGAATGCGTTGCAAATATAATTATTTTCGCAGTCGCCTCAAATTAGGTTTAGGTTTAAAGAATTTATTTCTCATACAAACTTATAGTTCATTTACAATGAGATATGAGTACTAAACAATTACAAATACTTAAAAAAGAAGTAAAATCCTATCAGATTTAATGAAATGCAATTGTAAAATAAATATAACTAAATCTCCGCGTTGCTCGCTGGATCAGCAAAGTGTTGTGTCGCAGAACTGACTGTCATTGGCACAGAGAAGTTCTAGAGACGATACCGTGTGATGTCAACTTAGTTCGCTGGATGCGGGAAGAGGCGGATTCGTATATCTTGCGAAGATTATAGGAGACCTATGCCCAACACTGAACTGCAAAACGGCAAACCTTTTCCTAAATTCTATGTCTAGTTCGTGTTAAACACTGCAATACCCTAAACACATAACCCGGATAAGAATTCCGAAAACAGAATTCTCTGAAGAATTTATAACACCCAGTGATGTAAAAAGTATAGATTCGTGATGTGTAAACATTCGCCAAAACACATCCACTTAGCATGACTTACGCAACATTGTCGCCGATAAACATCGGTTTTTATACGCTCAGCATGCGCTGGACGCGATTAAAATAACGTGTAATAGAGCACGTCACGATAATGGCGACTATTCGATTGTGATTCGGGCGACGATGAGCTGCAGTCGTGCGGGGGCTATGCGTGCGTGACTCACGGACCATATGTGCAGTAGGGTTGTCATTGCGAATCTCTGCAGTCACAAAACTTTAAAGTTAGCATAGGTAGTTAGCATTTACTAGGTGGTAGATTCGATACTATTTTGTCTAGGTAGGTACCACCGCAGTGCCCGATATCGTCCCACTCCTGTTACACAGGAGTGTTATGTACTTTTGGGATGAGGGCACTGTAGCTAGTGAAATTACTGGCTATAAGACCTAACATCTGTTGTCTCGGGTGACGGGCGCATTGCGCATTGGTGGAGGATAATAACTGTCTATCAGTTGTTGGTCACTTTTAGTGGAGCCCTGTCATGGTTAGGTGTATCACTTACCATCAGGTGAGCTTCCTGACCGTCCTGTATACTTATAACATGAACAAATCAAATGAAGGAAAAAGTCGTCATAGGTCACAGCCTTCATAGGCCTAAGCTGATAACCCGTGGTATTGGTTAATAGGGTATGGGTGATTAAACAGGAAACATGCACTGGAAAACTTTAATACTTAATTTTTGATTCAAGTTCCTATTAGAATAAGTTTGCATAAATTACGATGAAAGGAAATTTTTTTTTTATCTAGGCATATCTGTTTAAATGTGTAAATTCAGATGCATGTTTTACGATTCTTGAGTACCTACTCGTACTCTCAATATAACATATGTACCTATGTGCTCTGTTTTAGCTGAAGACTATATATTATTAGAAACATTTGTAACAACAATTGAATGGTAAGAAATGTTTAGAGTAAAAGTGTTAAGTTTCTGTCTTGCAAGGTTCTTTAAAGCAAACTTTAAAATTAATGTAATTAAATCTTATTTTCAAAACTCTACCAAGGAAGCGTTTGCTTCGTAATTCATAAAAAAATAGTAAGTATTTTAATTATTTTCATTTTGAATTTGAGATAGGTTTCGTAGTATAATAAATAATTTTCATGTATAAAGTGGTTCTAGGTGCTGACTTAAGTACTAATCTATCTGGATTTCTTTTATTTCGAGGGTAAATATCACGTGCCCTATTAAATAGCTTAAGATTGTTTCTAACAAATTTGCAGCTCTCAAAAATGTAAAGGCTTGGAAATATCAATAATTTAAGATCCCTAAACAAAGGTTTGCATGATTTATGTACATTTACACTATTCCCCCCAGAAAATCACTCCATAACGTAAGATGGATGCGATGTCCGCATGATAGGCATCTAGATAGTACTACGATTTATTTTGTCACAAACATTATCTACTTGTGATTTCCAGATAATTTGCCTGTCTATGCTAACACCGAGGAAATTTGTTTGATCAACTTGCTCAATCTTTGCGTCTTTGTATGACATATTTAATTGTATTTTATGCAAAATTATTTTGTGGGCTCAATCTCATATCCATACTTCCTGGCAAAAAGTATACCAGCAGTTAAGCGAGTTGCGACCAGTCTCCAATGTTTAAATTTATGAGGGATGCTTCTGTTTACCAGTGTTGTAAGTACAGTTGTTGATGTAAATGGATATGATTTTAATTTTCTGTAATAAACATATATACTTGAATATGACAGGAAATGCGAAATACGTAAAAAGGAATATTTAAATTATTTAACCATCTTGTCCACGTCAATGTTGTAGCTGACCCTGTTACCTAGCGTTCTATAGTAAGGGTCACTTTGGAGTAATCACCAAGCTTATATATGATGGATTTTCGTTGGTCTATACTTTAGCCCCGAACATTACGTTACCATGTGCTTTAGCGGAAGGCATAGTTGATATTATAGGAACCCTGATGTTATCGACCTTCTTAATTCTTAATTTTAATTTAAATACTATTACTTATTAAATTATCATTTCATATGTGTTCGATGTCGTTTAATTCTCTTATTGAAATTAACAATACTAAAAGACCGTCTCTTCAACCTATCGCAGTACACTGCTGGACATAGGTCTCCCCCATTTTGCGCCAGATATCCCGGTCCTCCGCTTTTCTCATCCAGCTCCCACTAAAAGACCGTAGAGTAAAACAAATTCTTTATAAATTCTTTATAAAGAATTAAAACTTAAGTCAAAAATTTCAAATTCAAATTCAAAATTCTTTATTCAAATTAGGCTTACAAAAAGCACTTATGAACGTCAAAAAATATACAAAAATATAATAAAAAACAATTAAAAATACTAAACTAAAAATATGAATTTTGATGCTTTGAAAAAAAGCGCTTCAGTGGATTGGCCTGTTGAGAAAGAAGCACCCAAGAAAACTCAACAGTGTAGCCTTTTTTAACCA
Source organism: Leucinodes orbonalis (assembly GCA_019425675.1). NCBI lineage: Eukaryota > Metazoa > Arthropoda > Insecta > Lepidoptera > Crambidae > Leucinodes > Leucinodes orbonalis. The sequence goes on along the minus strand of PQWD01007346.1, from coordinate 256,345 downwards.
CCACTTATATCAAATACTTTGACAGTAATAAGAGAAATTTAGACCAACGAGTGTTAGTGTTAAATGAATGTTGCCTTTAGTATTAATGCTAATAAAACTGCCCTTTTTTGATTCTTAAAATTTCTAGGACATAATTTTATGCGCAAGGCAGGTTCGCGGTCGCACGGAAGGACGTCAGCCCTACGCATGGGGAACTAGCCTGAAGTTGTAGTTAGTGCTGCCAAGATAATGTGTTGGGACGAATATAATTTCAAAAAATTCGAAAAGTATGATACGTGGCGGGATTTGAACCTGCACCTCCAGATCGGAAGGCAACAACATCGACGCACACAATAATAATTTTTTTGGCACATACAAGTAGTGTTAAGAGAGCTCAAATGAGGCTACAGGAGTGGGTGAAGTCCTCAATGACTTTTGAAAACGCTTAAGGACTAGTACCTACGTAGTAGGAATTCTCCTGTTTTGTTTTTCGAAATTACTACTGCTGTTAGCAGTACACCTTCATCGGTCAAGTGGCGAGCGCAGATGGCTTTCAGTCTTAAATTATCTAGTGTTAAGAGGATTTAAGCTAATCGTTAATGTGTAAACATAGCTCTTGTGATTTCCCGCTATATCACAACACCTGGTAATACTAGTGTGTAACAAATGCGTTGGTAGCGCACAGTGCGACTGCGGATCCTCGCCACTAGAGAATGTGACCGGCTGGCGGGCCAGTGCGGGGACTTATCGATACAGCGTTATTTTTATAAGAGAAAAACGATCCAAGTATCTGAGCTTATGGAAGAAAATCACATTAATATTATAAGGGGACAGTTTGTGATTGTGTATGTTTGTTACTTCTTCACGTCTAAATGGCTGGTGCGATTTTAATAAAATTTGATTTGGAGTAAGCTTACACCCTGGGTTGATACATGGGTTACGTTATACAATGTAAGAAACAGCTACGAAAATATCTCTTAAACATTAAAATAACACATTTCAATGTGCAGTGCATAAATATTAGGTTAAACAAATCTCTAATATAACCGATTTAATATATTATCTTCGTTTTGAATGGTCGGCGGAATATAAAACCCTCTGTGTTACATACCCTGGTGAGTATGAGACCCGAACAGTTGTTCAATAGAATAGAATATCGACCAATAGATTAAAATTTTGTACTGACCGCGGATCGAACCCGTAACATGCCTTCTTGCCATGCCTCTATACATAAAGTAACCTTCAAAGGATATTGGTACTTAACAAGTTGTTTACGAGTAACAAAGTTATTGTCAAAACACTATAATATTGACTACTGGGTACAGTTGTTACAGTTAAAACTCTTTGGAATTCCTTAGACTTTGTTTCACAAAATATAAAAAAAAGCTTGAAACAATGGCCGCGATAAAATACAACCAATAAACAGCAGACGGACATCTCTAAAGGGCGAGACTGGGCTGGCGCCGCGCTTTTTTACCCCGACGGGCGGTGAGTTCCGTTCTACGTCGACTACTCATTCGCCAGTATCACGCTGTGTGCCATGGAAGACGGATATGTTGTCCGTTGATAGCGTTGTACACGCGATCGTAATCCGATAGTGTGAACTGTGTCTTACGTGCAAATGACAAGTGAAGTTTGAGGATTTTGTTTTTTTTTTATTCGCTACTTCGTTTTTAATTTTCGAACTTGGATTTTTGGGATTGGAATCGAAGATGTCCTCTTTCATTGCCCCCGGGGAAACAACCCAGCCCGAAGTTAAAGGTTTGTACTTTTATGTAATTACTGAATTAAAATATATAAAAATAAATTTACGTTTTTTTATAAAATATAATATATTTTATTTTATAAAAAAACGTAAATTTAATTTTAATCCTAATCTATTTTATTTAAATTCTAATCTATTTTATTTAAAAAATCGTTGTTACTGTAAAAAAACTTAAAATAACAAAGAAATAATTCTAAATATTTGAATTCTTAGAAAAAAATTATTATATTTATACTACTTCTAAGCAGTTTTTACATTTAAGCTTTCGTGAAAGAATATATAAGTTCAGGTAAAGTTTTCTACAGCAATAAAATTCGCTGTAGAAAACTTTACTGTTTTCTTCTGTATCTAAATCTCAACTTTTCTAAATTTAATGTGATAATTTCAACTTCATAGAAACCATAAAGCAAGCAGATAAAAAATTAATTTCAGATTTAGGTACCGACAAAAATGTACTCAATTAATTTGTCCAATATCTTTGCTATTGTTTGTGCGATAATTGTTAATATTTACGCATAAATATTAAAAAAGGACCAGGTATATCACCCTTGTTGACAGTAAATCTTCGAACCTCTAGCGACTCTATCTCTACTATCGATAGAGATACCAAAGCTTCTGCCGGACTAATACTTTGTATATATGCTTTTTAAACTTCCTAATTACCTACTTCTAACTATCCACCTGTACTGTCTTGCAGAATAAAGGTATTGAGTGTTTATTATGCACCCAAAATGATTTGATGCAAGGCATTGTATACTCCAAGTCCTTGATTTGTAAACACCTGACTGAATCTATGTCCAAACTATTGTGACTATTGAAAACAAACAATTGAATAACTCATGACGTCATGTAGATATCGATGATGTAACAGTAGCTCGGTAAACATTACCTATTAAGATTTGAGCTTCACCCGGCTCTGATTTATTGTATGAACCCTAATTGTTGCCGAAAATTTGTCAATGTTAAAAAGTAAAACTGCTTAGTAGTAAAATCGTGTCAAAATCACTGAAACTGAAAGGGTCTTTACTACGAGTATTACATATCCACAATGGACCAGCGTGGTGGGTTGTGGCCCAATCTTTCCATAGCTATGTTTTGTGTGAAGACCTGTCTTGCATGCAGTAAGCTGTTATAAGCTGATGATTATGTCATAGAAATAGAGTTCAAGTTGATAGTATTCTTCTTTGTTTAAAATAAACATTCAAGGTGTAAGCAGATGGCCTAAGAGTAGGTACGTAGCCTACAAATGATTCCAAAGTAGCATCATACAAATGTCAGCAATTAAAAACAACGAATTGATATTTTTACGTAACAAAGTTAGTAACTTCACATTAATCTCATATTTGGATGACTAGTGTGCAACTAGACTGTAGTCGCATACTATGAAGTATTTGTTGACAGATAGTAAAAAAATTAAAACACCCACACGGATCAATTAGAATTTAGAAACCTAAGATAACGATGTAGGAAAACATCGTAACATCATGCCAGGCATGCCTTCGAAGAAATTCAATGGTTGTGCGTGAAGTCGGCCAATCCTTATGGACCCGCGTGGACGATTCGAGCCACTCTTAACGGGTGGACTTGTGCCCCTCGGTGGGGACGTATATTCAGCTGATGATGATGAATGATTACCTTCTTAAGGCAACAGAAGGAACTAATGGCTTCACGAACGTTTCCGAGAAAGGGTCTTAAGATACTATTTTTGGTCACCCACCCTATAACTGACCGTTACGGTAGTTGCTTGACTTGCATCGTTACCGAACCGAACTCTATCGAGCTTACGAAGTATCTGTTTTTGTTTACCGTTCAAATAGAACATAGTTTTATCGAAACAAAAAAATGATCAAAAGTTTATATAAACGTTCCTTTATGTAAATCTAATCATTAAATAGGCTTTCAACGGGATTTAATGACAAAGTAATAATAGAAAGAAGGAAGTCGCGTACTTGACTTGAATTTTCATACAATAATTGGCGGTGGGTTTCAAAATTAATGCGTTAACACTCTCATTCCTTTCAAAATACGTATAGTTAGGTATTGGGTTACTTTTATTAGTAGGTTCATACTGTTATTGACTTTTATGATTAGCGTTTGTATTCGTTAAAGACTTTTCATAAAGTCTGCATTGGTTAGAGGTCGCCTATTTTTATCGAATGAAGTTTATGATTTTGTATAGAGCTGTATGCTGGGCAAATTACAGCGATATTGTCACTTAAGAACTTTGTTACAACTAAAACTTATGAGTGTTACTTGAATAAATATTTCCATTGATGCAAAGAACAGCATTAATAAAGAACACAACAGTTGCATGCCAAAATAAAGATGGATGGATTGTATAAAGATAGGTATGAGTGTAGAGAGAGAGTTTGCATAGATGATAGAGCTGATGAGAGACGAAAGGAAAAGAACACTCCGTCGACCATAAGTAATGGTATAAGGGCAAGAAAATAATGATGATGATGAACAGTTGCATGCTAGGGGCAAGTGCATAGCATGCATGACGACACCGGACAAAGAAGTGGAGGTAAATTACATAAAAAGATTAAAAAAATTAAATAACCATCCTTTTAAGAACACAACTCTACTTTCTGATCTGATCCACTTATTCTAAAGCCGATCCATTAAAAAACAGCCAATAAAACTAGGTCCTTTAAGACTGTGACGTAGGATTCCGTTAACATAATCACTGCAACCCTAAACAAAAGGGTTCACCTAAAAAAACACAATCCACATGTTTGAAGGGTGCACACCCTAGCGCGAACAAGTGTACGCTCAGCCAAGCAATATTTACCATTCTGTTTATGCAATTTGACTCTTATTCTCATTTCAAATAAAGGTTATGTGTAACATATGGCAAGCTTATGAGATTTGTTTGTTTGTTCACATGTTGCGCGACGGGGGTCGTATGTCTAATAAGTTACTTGAAGCGTTCAATTTTTTGCTTCGAAAAACGTTCGAAGAGATTAACAGTGCGTTTGAGGACGTTAGTAATTGATACTGATAAAGTTGTCTATCTATATGTTATGATAATTACGAAAAAGATATTTTTCGCGTGTTTTTGATAGTTATAATTTATATGAAACAAATAAAAGGAGTATTTTTGTCAAAGGTTAAGGTTATTAGTACGATTTCTTAAGATTAAGATTTGTTGCACTTGCAAATCCAAATTTTTTTTTATCAGCAGCCCAATACCACATGCAGGCCTTGTATCGAGTCTACAGGGATATTGGATAGCCCACAACGCGGACCCAGTGCGGAAGAGTGGGTGTTAACTATTACCATCCTAAGATAGTAAACGGACCACCCGGCTTGACTTTCGTTCGGAAGCATGTATATATTTTTATGTATCGTATAAAAACAGTTTAAATAATTGAATTACATCTCTTCAACCTATTACTTGCTCATAGACACTGCTGGGATACGACTCCTCCATTCCTTTCCCTGTTTAAATATTGTGGAACACATAATTCGGGCAAACTCCACTAATCACGCATACGTTTGCAGTAAAAAAACAATGTGTTCATCTTTCAAAAAAGTACGCTATATTCTATTTTCTTTTTTTTTTTTAATATCCGAACACAGCCCTGCGTAATTTCAATTTGCGTATGCACACTTGTCAATTCGTGCGAGTTAGAACTGAAACGACAATACTTGGACAATAGGCAGTTCGTCGCACATGTCAGCTCGCCAGATGTGCCGCCAGATGGGGCCGCCACGTTTGCGCATAGTCAATGTTTGACATCTGTATCTTTACTGATTGTAATAGCTTCTGCTGCTACCAATAAACAAATTATGGCATCAAGATGTTGAACGTGGAAACTTTGGTGTGAACCGGGATTATAAATAAAGATTAACGCCCGTTCTGTGGACAAAAAGTTAATACGTGTTTGCTAATCTATGGTTATTTTTTTAAAGTATGTAAGGATAGTGAAAAGAAAATTATTTTTTAATTTTTAATCATCAATTATATTTTGAATATTTACAAATCATTTGAAATTTTAGTAAAAAAAGTGTTGAAGGTGTTTTTATCAATTTACACTCGTACTTTGAAATATTAAACGCATTATGTGAGTGAAGTGGCTAGTAGGTTTCTGAAAAAATTTCTTAAACATATACTTTTTTTTATATAGGAGCACCCACCATAGAGGAGATTCGTTTTTTGGTAACTGTACAAAACAGTGAGTTCTCCCAAAAGTGCCAGCTATCAAAACGCGCTTCCCAGCACTTAAGTCAATATTTTTCATTGAGTTTGAGAGAACACGTAGTGAAAATAGATCTCCAGGATCTTGTTTTCGCTAATTCTACAAAGCGACGGGTTTTTCCAAGTGTGTGTCGCGCATCGCAAAAACTAACCGCATGCCGTCATCGGATGGAAACAGGCCGAAAATATCGTGATCGCGCCGCAATATTAGTTTGGACATATTTCACTGATACAAATAAAATTGCTTGGTTAAATGTCCGTTAGTGAAAAGTTGATCGTTTTTTTCACCCAAATGACGTGCCTTCATCAAGGTTGGTGAAGGCTGGATGAGGAAACAGTGTTGTCACGCACTTTTTATAGGTGAAGCCCGAAAAGGCCCATTCTCATTGTTTAAAAAAATATAAACAAAGCGTGAACTTTTCGCCATGCTAATACGAAGTCGTGTTTTTTATCGACGCTTGTAATTATTTTAGCATTTTCGTACAAAAAAACTTTTATTGGTTAGCCCTTTTTACTTCTCCAACATCCCTATTCCTAAAACTACCCTATTCAACCTATCGCAGTCCACTGCTGGACATAGGTCTCCCCCATTTTGCGCCAGATATCCCGGTCCTCCGCTTTCCTCATATTCCTAAAACTATTCTGGTACAATTTTCCTATTCATAGTTAAAAGTGGTAATTGTACAATGAATTTGCTAATGATGTTACTTATTAAATCTAAGTACTACAAAACAGAACGAATGAGTGCAAGAATTTACTTTTAGGGCACAATAACGATCATTAGCGGAACAAGGGCTCTAGCTGTCGGTTATTACTGGATATATATTTACTCCTTTCTTTAACAGTAGACGAACGGTGGGCCGATTGACTGTCGCTTATGCAAACTCATAAAAAAGTACACAAAATCGTCAATACATAAACTGTTAAGTAAAAAGCACCTTCACAGTTTAGGCATAAAAGTGAGAGTTCGTTTGTAATACAATTGTTCAATAACGACCCACGTGCCTTAGTACACGTGAGAACAACAGTTTCAAAATATCGTACCTCGTAAAATGGAGCGCAACAAAACGGAATTGGAAGTAAAAAAATTATGAACGCAACACACTGAGTGCAAAAGAAAATCGTTAACAGTTTAGAACATTTATTTGTTTTAAATCCATGGGTTGAAGAGGGGGTTTCGGAAGAAAAATTTAATCAATAATCATCGTAATACTTCAGCACTTTATTACGGAATTATCAATTTCAATCATCCAATCAACTCCTTTCCTACGCACTCTGTGCAAAATTCGCTCCAAGCAAGCTCCTCACCATCATTTAAAATATAAACCCAATAGAAAGCTTCTGCTGCCTGGCAGACCAAATCATACCACAAAACTGTATCTAATGTGTTACTATCACTTATTGTAAATCGATTTTAATGCAATATTAAGCGCATATCAACTTTTGACTAGGGAGTGCTAACCAAACATGAGGTGGACAGATGGCCGTGCGCACGTTTTCCGTTCGATAAATAATAAAACAAATGAACGCTGCAATTATAGTAGCAACACATGTCAAATACGTTGCGACGTTTCGTTACACGCACATTCGGATGTTGCATTGAAACGAAAATGATTATGGAATTACATAAGCACATTATAAATAAATATTAAGAGACATGCCGTCTAGCCTCAATTTAAGCTTCGTTTTATGACTACTAAACAACGGATTAGAACACTTATATACTTTCGTTTTGTAAATTGAAACACACAAATAAAGAGGTTCATGCACAGTTGCACCCATATCTATTTAAAGTACTTATCATTATGAATGTCAAATGTAATCTACCACAAAAAATTGTTTAAGTCAATATTTTAATAATTGCATAAACTTAGCATTTAAGTACTTAATTTATTTACGTGTACATCAATAAACGTGTACATATTTTCGTGGTTTTATAATTGATATGTCTTATTGAAAAGTCAAACTAATAAAGTTACGACTTACGAGCAATCGGACATCGGCAAGCCACATCGAGTGTGGTCCTAAAGTTCGTGGTGTGAATAACGTTATAACTCCATAAGTACTGCCAAAGTGTTCTACAATTTCTATGAATACTTATGAAGAATAAGAATCGTTTTTATTCTCGATATTATTTTCTGTCGTTATATGTTTTTTTTTTCTAGAAACCGGCAAATCCAACCGTAATTTGAATGCCATGTAAAATTCATGACTTTTATATTCTAACGCTTCAAGTAGTTATATGTCTTCCTTTTTTGTGAGCCAAACTTTTTTTTATATCCGCATGTCAAGGGAAGCGTGGGCGATCTTAGTTTTTTCCCGGCCCACCCGGACGTTTCCTCCCTTTGTCTTATTCGACGAACTTTGGGCTTCCCTACGATATTCCCTCAATATTAATGTGGTATGCAAAAATTATTGACTTGAGGTCGCTCTTAGTTATGGATATTGTTTGAGAAAATTGTTAAAACTATACGACGTTAGCATTTCATAGTAAGTACCTACTTGGGGATGTACATAATATGAACTAATCTTTCTCTGAGTATTTTATAAACCCAAAATCTTTACAAAACTACGCGGGAAGCCTAATATAGTATCAGAAACCAGAAAAAAATAATCAAATTGACGTATTTGTATTTTAGAGAGTCAGCACAAAAACACTTCAATATACCTATACGCGAATATTTTTCCCTTCATTGCCGTTTTCCAGGTTTATTTCCGCAGGATATGGTTTGTTTACGGCTTCGACAACTGCTTGCTATCGCTGATTTCGCAATGTGTTTGAAGTACGTTTTTCCTTACTTACATTTGCTTGTGCAGTTTAAGACTGCGAAAGAAAATACTTATTATAGGATGATATTTTAAATGTACATAATTTTGTCTAAAACTCGATAATATTATATATATATATATTATTATTATTTTTTTGCAATTTTTTTGTGTATGTTTTAGATTTTTTATTTTAGTATTAATTTTTATTTATGGAATATTTTATTTTTATAACATCGTCTATATGTATATCGTTGTGTTCTAGTCTCACTCAGTCTCGTTGTATTGATTTTTCTTTTCAAATTGTGATGTTAGTTAGTATTCGTTCACAGACAAGAGTTTCTGCCAGAATAACAGTGCTGGTGTGGCGTATAGCGTCCCAGCAGCTGATACTGAGGCAGGACCTTTTGGCAGTATATGTTATTATAACTGTTTTTTGTGTTATTTTATATTACTTATAACGTTTACTGTTTTTATTCATCTGTGTTATCGTGCAATTGTAATTAATGTTCTGTATTTGTGCGTATTCTTGTGTACGGTCAATTAATGTTATTCTATTTTTTTCTTTCTCAAAACAGTACCTAGTGACAAGTAGTGTTTTTAATATTTAATTACTCAAAATATGTATAAGAAATATATGATTGTGCTATACACAGATTATTTAGCAAAAAACACTTATTAATAACAAGTTGGACTTTTATTGTTAATAGAAATGAGCTGTTCCCGAGTCGGTAGAACGTAACATTAATTATGGCCTTTTGTAATATTAATTGGCCAAGCCAACTCATTGGTCGTAAGACGTTTATAGTTATTGAACCTCCTCAGGCGCTAAAAATGGCGCAGGCGCATCCCTAACGACTCCTGAGACTAGAACTATAAATTCGTTACTTTTGATTGGCGGAATGATTTTATTTATTTGTTATAATGGCCCGTGTTGCTTGTCGACTTCATTCGATAGAAACAACCTTACCTTAAGACAAACAGACTTACCTTAAGATGGAAAGTTATTACGTATATGAAATGCAATTTACTTTCTGTTTCAATTAAAATACTACTGCACATTATCATCAGCCTATCATGGCCCACTGCAGGTCACAGGCCTTACCGCACAGCATAGCTATGCGGAGACTACTGCACGAAAAATATTAAATAAACTAATTGCACTTTAAAATCCTGTGGATTTAGAATATCAGAAATCTTCTCAATAGTTGGCAATAAAATTGTGTTCTATTCAGATAATAACCGGCGCACTAAAGATTGTTGACTTATATATTACAAAAGTTTATATATTGACGACCCATCTGGAGTAATAGTAGAGTCGCCTACTTCACCTAGGGTTCGATTCCCGGGGAGCACAAACATTTGTTAGCATGAACATGTCTGTTTGTATGTATTTTCTATGTATAATATGTATATGTTGTTAAGTGTCTTTGCCTGTAATAGGCAAATGCTTAGTTTGGGGCTAGATGTGAATGTTAGTAGATATTTATTTATTTATATTATTGATCATGAAAATTGTTTGGATTTAAAAATCTTGACTATTTACTAAGTATAATATACCACAGATTGCATAACGTTAACGTATGGTATTTTATTTAATAAAGCTCGCGCAACCATCCGTGAAGGCGCGAACACACGACATGCCCTTGTATGGACGTCCGATCTCATATTTATTTTGCACGCTCCGTTGCGTCTGCTATGACTATGAGAACATTTTCTTTGGTTAACCAATGTTTTATGTATAGAATTAAGAGGCTTAGTTTTACCCATATGCAGTTAGATTGACGAGGTTTATTAACTGTACGTACCTATGCGTAGCAGCGATTTCATAAAAACATTGTTAGGTCAATTTTTAAGGTAAACTAATCATCAAACTTAAGGATTGCAAAGCGGAATGAATTCAATCGTTCCATTAGAAGGTCGAGCAAAATGTTCTAATTTTTTGTTCTGTTTTAAACATATGTATTTGTTTAGGCATGTCAATAAGCTTAGGAACAGTGAATTCATGTGTTTGTTTACCGTGATCTTGAGGTTGCGCGTCACCGCATTCCTTCGGCGCCTCGAATTTGCATTAATTTGCTAACGAGAACCAACTGAATTCGAGATTACGTTTAAGATAAATTGCTGTCCGATTTGGACGGCGCTAACTCGTTATAGTCCGTCGCCACATCCGGGAAGTATGCAAAGTTAAAACAGATAAAATATCCGATTTACGCAATTGAAATCACAGTATTAACGCTTTTATTTCACATCTGGCTTGGAAGAGATCAGGATCTGCCATCTGGCGGTTCGATTCCGCCATGGCCGCATACGAAATTTACTTTTTATGTGTGATTTATTTTATCGACATCGGGCGCCGTGCGAGGTCATTCCTTACAGCTGTTATGTTGGCGCCATTTTTAAAATGACGAGACTGGGAAATTTAACATGAAACTTTTAATTAGGACCTGTTTGTACTTTTCTGGCAATTAAAAAAACAAAATTAACTCTATATTGATTTAACCGGTCCTCTGTTCAGATGTGACTATGGTTGAAAAAAATAATAGTAATTTTTAGAAAGCCAAATGTCATATTATATATAGAGCACACAGTGATATCAAATATATTCATTTATGTATCTGATCTGAGACAACTGTGGCTTGCGGAATAGACACCAACTGTCAAAGTCAAAACAAGTAGTAGATTAATGTTTGTTTTTTTAAATCATAATATGGTAACATTATCATACATTTACCCCTGCTGCATAATTCGATTTGTATAGTTGGCAACAAAAAATCTATTTGGATAAAAAAATCATCTTTAATACCGTTTTATTAAAATTATTTTCTTGTTCTTTACATTCATAGTGTAAATGCTTTAATAAAAACTTTTATGACATACCGTTACGATTTTATATCAAAAAAATCACGTCCTTGATTATATTTCTGACTGTACATCACTCAGTCCCCTCTCGTACCCATTATGCTGATTCTCCGACGAAATTGCAATTCCAAGTCTAGGTTTTATTCAAATGTAGGCCATTAGAAATGTGTAACAAATGACTATGTGACAAAATGTCATCCTAGTGCAATTTTTCTATTTCAGCCAGGTGGTTTTATCCATTAAACATTTTATTGAATATTAACAAGTTCGGCTTTTCCGGGCGTGTTTTAAAAGTCGATTTATCTTTTTTCGCTTAAACGATTTGTACATTCGAACAGTCAATTGTCTGGATAGATATATTAAAAATTTAAATGAACAGCCTTACCCGTTGTGAGAAACAGTTGGTGTTTTTTTTTATGATAGGTATATTATTATTACAATAGAATGGCGTGGTTACCAGTACTTCATTAGTCTATTAGCCTATTAGCAAATTTATAAGAAACCTAATCATGTATTAGGCAATTTATCTGTTCATGTTATTCCGTAAAAATATGAAGAGAAGACAAAAGAGATGAAAAGATCTTTAAATTTGCGTCAAATAAATATATTTATTATGTATCTAGTCTAGTTATAATTAGTCCATACCAACATTTAACTTACAATACCAAAAATTTGAAATCTATGTTTGGATGTAGAAGAAAAGTTATTAGACAGAATTCTTAGTTTTTCCTGCACACGTGGTAGTCAGGTGTAAGCATGTTGTGTCTGGTGTCGAGACAATGCTATATTTTGACTCCAAGTCTCCTACAGACATCCGACGCTGTTTGGACAGTTGGTAACAATGGACATATTTTTATTCAGCCAGTATTATTGGCAACATTCGTTTGTGGTGTTGGTAACATGTGTATAACCTGTGGTTTAGTTTAAGCGCGAAAAGTGGATGTAATTTTTTATTTGTGTAACAAATAAATGCCAGAGAATAGTGTGTATACTTCCATTATTGTAAATAAGTATTATACTCGATCAATTCGTGTGTATTTATGCAATGAGTATAAGACATTTTCTTGAAATTTATTTGTTTGAAATGTTCATTAAAATATCCTTGCATATATTTTTAAAAATACATATTTTGAAAAGGAACACATTCGTGACTACTTATTTAAATTTCAACCAAAGTAAACTAGTTACAAACTAAAATGAAAAACCATGAATAGTTTAGAGTTTGTGTAAAATCGATAGGCTCTACGAATATTCTTAGAATGCAACTCCATACAGGCGAACACTTTCTGCGTTAAGTATTATTTTCTAGGACATTTATTATTTGTTATAGTTCATTTGAAATCGTACATTATTATGGTAACAACAATTCAGAAACTGTGTGGCGGTTCAGAAAAACTGACACTAGGTCTTATCCAATACATCAGTTAACTAACCTATATCCTAATCATTTAAAAGATTTCGTCAACTAAAATAATTCAGTACATAGCAAAAAAAAAATTTTTGCGGCTTTTATTTTAATAATTAAAGGGCAATGTTTGTAAACTTTCACTATAGAAACGGACATTATTAAGTGTTCAATATAGTCATATCTTATGGTATAATAATTTGAAGAATATCTCACAACTGAAAGAAGACAAAATCGCAACTAATCTTGTAATGGTTGAATCCCGCAATCCGTAATCCCGGAGTCCGGGATCGGTCGATTAGTCACAGGCGCCGTCCCGTCGGCGACCGAGGCGCCGCGTCGTCCGCACTTATAACTTAACGTTAAATACGTACTAATGTGTTCACAGTACTACATCGAACGTGTCATAAATAACTTTGTTATGCAAGTCGTCGAATAAGGTTTTAATAATTAAATAAAATTAAGACTATTTTGTTTTCAATGTTACGTTTACGGTCTAAGTTAAAGCAATTGTTTTCGTGATATATCTAAACATTACTTAGGTACTAACATAATCAAAATTTATTATTTGAATTATCAATTACAATTGTAATTGGTTATTAGCTTATTGATAACTCAATGTATTCGCTCTTATCTGTTTAAAGGCTGTCAGATTTATAGTGTTAGAGATCTAATAGAGCTCCAAATCTCAGCTTATTGATCTCTGAATATAGGGTTTCATTAGTTTCATATTAAATAGCTATTTGTTACTTATCAAAGTACAAAACGCTCAACCTTCTGATTAGATAATAAATTAAAGTTTAGCATATGTAACAGTTCAAAGCAATAGTGCACCAGACTGCCCACACTGGCGCCATCGGTAATGTTTGTTTGGTGAAAGTAGCAACAGAATCACGATTTCCCATACATTAAGGTTGGACCGTGCGAATGCAAGACCGCGGACGACGCATTACTATTATAATTTTCTGAATTCTTTTTTCAATCTGACCGCTCATCATATTCTCATTTTGCGAGCAAAATTCCAGTAGGTAATTACGGGAATTAGTTGCAGTGGACATCTCTTTAAGTACGTTGACAGGCTGCATAATTTCAATGCCTTCGCTTAAAGGTAATCATTTTTTGAAAACTTTTGGCGTGTCAACAGAGTCAGCCCCTCTATAATGGTGGTGCACTAAGTTTTTACACTATGATTAACACAACAGTCTTTATTTAAAAGTTTTGCCAGATCGACAATGAGTTTAAAATTGTACGTTAAACAGTTAACTAAAAATCAAAGATTATTATTCGACCACTACAACTCGGTGCGTACAACGAGCGTCGGTGGCTCAATGGTGTGACTGTCGCCTTCCTACCGGGAGGGCTGAGGTTCAAATCCCGACACGTACCAATGTATTTTCGAATTTACGAAAATATATGTACGTTATCCGACGCTCTTACGGTGAAGGAAAACATCGTGAGGAAACCTTCATGCACGCCTGCGAAGAGATTCGAAGGTTGTGTGTGAAGTCGTCCAATCCGCACTGGGCCTGCGTGGACGACTAAGGCTAATCACCTATACGGTTAGGCTCGTGCCCCTCGGTGGGGACGTTTAATGAGCTGATGATGACTACAACTGGAAGGTGGTAGGTATAACCTACTTAATAAAAAATATAATTGCATTTACTTTCGATGTCCTGAAAACCAAAACTAAAGTTTCTTGTGGTTCCTTCTAGGATTTTTTTTCCAAACCGGTGAGAGAACATATAAAATATACTTTATTAAGATTTGATGACTCAAAAGTATCTCTGGAACATCTAATTTTATATTTTTTAAAGTTAAATGCTCTAGCCTATTTTTTTTATTACATGCAAGTACAATCGAATCATATAAATATCTTGTTACGATCCTTCCTTAACCTTTCTTACAGGCGTTCAGGTTATGTTTTTATCAAAAAGATAATAAAAACATAACCTGAACGCATTTGAATTGGTTTTTTAATGGGCGCGTTATTTCTGTGAAATTTGGCGCCAGATCCGTATCGGATGGCCGGAGGAGGCTTATCTGGTGGTGAGATCGACACCCATTGACCGGCCAGCGCTGAACGCGGGCCTTTCAACTTACACTCTTTGTTTTAACACGTCCCGATGTGAACGACGACGTAATGAGCCGACCCGCACGCATTTTTTGTACCGTGATATATTTACTGTCTTTCTATGCACCATTAATCAAGATTTCGGATTCACATTATTAAATGGACGCCTCTACGCCTCATTTTTGAATCAATATGAGGCGTAGAGACGTCCATTAAAAATTGGAAGGCGATTTCTGGTTTTGGACATTAAAAACACCTGTAGTGTGAGAAGCTATTGAGCGTTTGGAAATACTAACTCCAATGTTTAGTAGCGTGAATAAATCAATTCCTTATTGTGTTGTTATAGAGTTTACAATCGCGTGGTAGCTGGTTTGGTAATAGTAAAACTGTGTAGTTGGGAACGCCCTATTGGCGCCGCGTTCGTCAGATTACGAACCATAAACTAATTCCGGTAGCAGACCCATTAGGAACGTACTATTATCTATATTTGAAGTTTGAGCTCGTCAATGCTTAGCTGACTAGGAATGAATGTTAATGAGTAATTGCTTACTTAAAAATCGTGTGATTAGGCAACTATTGCTTGGTTACGCTGTAGAAACTGTTTCGGAAATTGATTTGTAGACAGCACAAAGAAACTGGAGGTTTATGATCCGTGAGACTATTATGCGATTAATTTAGGATTGAGTTGGTATACCTATGTAAATGCTACTATGTATAAAATAACTCACTGTAAACACCTCCCATTCAAATTAGTTTTTTAAAGTGTTAACTATACCTACATTTACCTTTCCGTGATCTAATAAAAAATCAACTTATATCATTTGTACAGAAATTATTTTCTTAACCGATTAACGTTGTCTTTTCTTCCTTACAGAATAGTATACAATACCGTAATATCGTTCAAGTTAAGTATCAATTATTTATAATACAGTGGCTTGATAACTGTTTCATGAACTTGTTATATCTTTCGGATATTTATCATAAAATCTAAGGCCCGTATTTTGAAACGAGACTCAAGCGTTGACCTTTTCTTAAATAGAGTAAGAAAAGGATGCCGCTATGTATCGTATATAGCGTTATCCCTTTCTAACTCTATTTAAGAAGAGATCTACGCTTGAGTCTCGGTTTAGAATACGGGCCTTAAAATAAACGAGTTTTTTGAAACTTTGAACATAACTAAGGCCATTTCTAACGTTCGTCACAGTACGGGGAAAACCTATGTATCAAAATATATGGAATATTTAAGATCGGAATGCGGACTATCTGTGGTTGTGTAAAATAATATGATTTAATAACAATATGGGGTCCCGGCCATATGGGCAAACCTGTTCTGAAGCGGCGCGGGCGCGCGGCGTAACACCGGAACGATTATGCTGTGATATCTTCAGATATTTTATATTTATTACAGTTTTAACTGATTATTTTAATGAAGCACCGCAATCGTATTGATAACAAAACTTAAAGATATTGTTATAAATATAACATAGAAAGTTTAAAATTGATTTTCTTGCCCGAGGCATGTCAGTACTTTATTCTTTATTTTTTTACATTCTCACAGCGCCATCTAGCCCCAAAATATAGCCTGTAATATGGGTACTAAACAACGGATAAACGTACTTATATACTTTTTTTGTAAATACATACATTAATACATAAAAAAACCCAGACCAATACAAACAGACATGTTCATGCACACAAATATTTGTTCTGCCCGGGGTCGAACCCGGAACCCTCGGTGTAATAGCCGACGTCTCAACCATCGCACCAGATGGGTCGTCAAATTTCATTCGTACTATAAACCGGTGGTAGTGTAGCTACATACAAAATAGCATTTGATGTTCATAAGTTTTGTAATTCACAATCACCTTTAGCCTTAAAATGCTTAAATTGATTTTTACTTTGATTGATAGTTTTGGCATATTATTGGAGGTTTTTCCCTGTTAACAGCTTAAGACCCTTACAGCTTCATCACTCTGTTTGCCGTACTTGTTAGATCATAGACAAACCTCAGTTATTGTTGACAACTTTAACGAAGATGAAGTTTGAACAAAACAAGCGTTGCAGGCGCTCACCAATACACCAAGAAGTCATGCAATCATGAACACAAATTATCTTCAGATATATCTCGACATCGTATGCGGTGTTAGTGACGTCATGCAAGCGCCGGCGCCAAGTCGCGCCAGAGCAAAACTCGCTCTAACCTTGTCCACTGTAAGCACTTAGAAAAGGATGCATATAGGCATCCATCTTTTGTACTTCTGCCTTTGAGTTCTGAAGGTTCTCTTAGTTTTGTTTTGCTGACTGTAATAGAAGCCCTTAGTTTAAGCATCTTTAAGTACATTTATATATAGAAGGACAGCAAAGGTTTAAAATTACAAATTGAATAACTTCCTCATACATTCACATTTGAAATAAGTCGTTACGACTGATTTTTATTTATATTAAGTACAAACCTTTTGTGAAATTACCGGGTATAAGAGACCTAACATCTGTTGTCTCGGGTGACGGGCGCAGTGCGGCATTGATGGAGGATAATAACTGTCTATCAGTTGTTGGTCTCCTTTAATGCCGCTCTGTCATGGTCTGACGTATCACTTACCATCAGGTGAGCGTCCAGACCGTCCTGTACACTTATGACATAAAAAAATCAAAACCTTATAAATATATAAAGTTGCTTAAATTCTATTAGTTTCTTTAATTATATTTCTTCTTGTTTAATTGCACAACAGTGCACCCAAAGTCAAAACCCGGACGTTTTGAAAACGCTAAAATACTAGCTGATTAAAACGATAATAAGCGAATACAAGAAGAATGTCAACCTAAGGATTAGTAGAGGCAAAAAATGAACGTTTAGGACCGAAACATGCAGCGTATGGCGAACGATTATTTGTTATTTATCAGTGTCGATAGAATTGCACCGCGTAGGAATGTTGTGTGTGGGCACTGAGCACCTATGTCGAGTGTGGCCTTAAAATCAGCGGGTTCTACTTATTTGCTTTAGCTATTCAACGCGGCAATGTGAACAGCCCCTTGGGCATCTTTCCACATGATGGCGACGTCAACCAAATATTTATTTATTGGGCACTTACTCCCTATGAAACTTACTTACGTTTTTTAGGATATTTATAAGTATGTATATAATTTTTCAATTTTACTTTAACATAGTTTGTAATATATCTTGCATAATAAATTTTATATAATAGCAAAAACAAGTTATATGACAATACGATACCTTTACGACACTTTTCAACCAAACTGTTAATTTGGTATTCCAGTACCACTTTAATGTTATTGATTTCAAACAGTTATTATTTAGAAGTATGACCTACCTAAAAGGTGTTTACAAAAAGCGAGTAAAGATCTGAAGATAATCTAGATATAAAGTCGAAAAACCAGCTGTTTTTTAGTATCACTTATCATTAGGTATTGATATTTATCAGTATCGTAATATGGCAATAATGATAACAAGTGTCGATACGATGACAATGCAAAATTACCTGAGTCACTTACCACCTGGAATTGGTATAGTTATATTCGTAGCAGCTTTCTCATTAGAATTTAAATATTTATTAAATACACTTTAATGAGCCCTATTTCAAAACCAGAATGACATTGTGGTTCTCTGCGGGGTCTTATATCTCGACTATTTCTACCGTATAATCAGCTCATTTAACGACCCCACCGAGGGGCATGAGCTTACTCGTATAGGGTGTATAAGCCTTAGTCGTCCACGCGGGCGCAGTGCGGATTGGTTGACTTCACGCACAACCTTTGAATCCCCTTTGTAGGTGTGCGTAAGTTTCCTCGCGATGTTTTCCTTCACCGTAAGCACATTGGTACGCGGCGGGATTTGAACCTACGCTTTCCCGATCGGAAGGCAACATCACACCATTAAGCCACCGACGCTTTGTTTTTACCTACATTGCAGATAATATGTTATTTATTACTAAAGCAGTTTACCAGCCTGAAGCACAAGACGTGATCTTTAGCTCTATATGGCAAAGGATAGCAATTACACTGTTATTTTTTATTTTTTTATTTTAGGACAGTTTACAAAACATACACTTATTACATTGACATTATACATACGTAAGCGATACTAACAAGTAGTGATGCCTTAATTACAAACTGCCACGACAAGCACAGCTGACATGGAAGCAGTTTAGCAAAATAAAAGTTAAACAGAATTTAATGGTTACAAGTGAGTACAACAATTACAAAATTATGCTAAGACATAATTAAGACTGCCCCTTAAGAATATTAATCAACGTTCTTTTGAACGTTGTGAAATTACTATTAATATCGAGATCTGACTTCTATTCTAACAAGGCGAGCGGACCCACTTGCCATCTGCTATATATACATTTATATACCAGCTAATATTTATAGATATTTGACTATCAGCTACCAATTATTGTCCTTGATTAATAAGGGTATCACTGTTACATCGTTATTTCCGCCGATAACAATTGTATTGTCTATCCAAAGGTAACATTATACCGATATTGTTTATTTGTTCCAATAATCAATTACTATCGGGCACGTTTGAATCTAATAATCTTTAATTTTTGCCAGTAATACCTGTTGTATGAAATATAAAACGTTGGATTTGAAAGATTATACTTACTTGTCCTTTAAAAGGTTTAGCTAGACCTTCATTAGTTCATACAAATAATGTTATTTTTATATTAGTGAAGATGATGGTCATCTGCAACAGCAGTAGTATAGAAAAAGCTGTTTTCGTGGCCGCACGAGCTAGTTTGCACGCCAGTCATGTGGCCAGTTCTATAACGAGGGCCGGCGTTTGTGCCCTGCGCCCGCGCCGCCTTTTTGTCACCGCACAGCTTCCGTCCCCGATCATAACATATTGACGGCAAATAATCCATGACAACTTAACCGATGTCAACCGTACTGGGCTTGAGTTAAGGTGCACTATTGCATGAGGTTGTTTGTTTATCTCACTATTCTTACGAGTAGTATGGATAGGGCAGCTAAATGGATTTGCAACCTTTGGAATATCCACAGGTAACATTAACAACAAGAGCTAATACCAATGTTTTTACTTCTACTACAGTTAGGGCGACCGCTCCGAATGACCATTTTAGGAGGTTGCGAATTATCTTACTTGTAAAGGTACAAACGTATTTTACTGAATCCATCCGTATTTGAAGGCAGATCCTTGATAAATAAGACAATATGTGGGCAAGTGAGGTTGGTCTGGCTTCCGAATGAAATATCCTAAGTCCCCTTAAATCCTGTGTAAATAATTTTAATAAAAAAATAATTTGTGTTTCTCCTTGTTTCAGAGCGTATTCTCGAGCGTGACGCAGGCTTCGTGTCAGGCGGTGACGATGACGACTCGTGCTCGGACCCGCCCACTCTGACGACTCGGGCGTACGACTCGTCGAGTCAGACTCTCGAGTCAAGCGCGAGCGAACCCCAACCCGCTTGCAACCGCCCAAGAAGCGGATCCGCCTCAATTCTCGCGACGAAGTGGCCAGTCCAGACAGTGAGACAAGCCCGTTCCGCCCGTGGTCTTTCACCGAAGAACCCCAGCAAGAACCTTTGTCGCTTGTAAAGAAGACCAGCGAAACCAGCCTCTTGAGGCAACGCAGAAGGCCTCTCGAACCACCCCCACCGCCTCTCCCATCCCCGGTTGATACAAGACCAGGGCCTCCCAGAGTTCCGCCTCACCCCGGAGTCGTTGAGCCGTTTCCGGAGAAGCCCAAACCGCGTGAGCAGAGGAATTACAAGAACATGACAAGAGAGAGAAGGATAGAAGCAAATGCGAGAGAGAGAACGAGAGTCCACACCATTAGTGCCGCTTTTGACACACTTCGGCGGGCGGTGCCTGCGTACAGTCACAACCAGAAGTTGTCGAAGCTGTCTGTGTTACGGATAGCGTGCGCGTACATTACTGCGCTGTCAACTGCGATAGACCCCGAAGCAGACTTGACGACAGCAGTGGAAGCTGTCACACAGACAATACACACAGAAGGGAAGTTAAGAAAAAAGAAAGACGATCCTTGAACGTGACTCTATTACGGTTAGAGAAGATTAAATTAACAACGCCGTTCCAAGTGAATTGGCAATGTGGCATAGCCTTTGTAGGATCTGATAAAATGTTCTTTTGTAAGACAGATTAAATGAAAGAAATTTTGAATAGTTTTCTACTTCAGTATACGTCTTGTGAGTAGTCCATTTCAAACAGGACTACTAAAGACTGACAATCTTAGAAACTAAGTAAAATGTGGTTATGTAAGTAAGAATACATTGCAACGGGCAGAAAAGCGAATTTAACTGTAAAGAAAAGCTATGTGTGATTAAAATAATTGATAGAGATTTGAGACAGTTAATTATGTCCTTATAATACCGTCCTTGGTAGCCTGCTTGCTTAACGTAGTACAAATATGACAATAATATTGGTGATCGAAATTGTTTACTATTTTTAGAGTCTGACATATTTTAGACTCGATTTATGATAAAGCTAAACGGGTTATTCTTTGGCAGATAAAGTCCGGATGACGACTTGAATAGATAGAACGTAAATTCCACTTCTTTTCATCTAGATATTAACATACGTTCCTGTTGAAATTTAATAAATACATTCTAATGCGGTATTTGGAAAATATCTGCCGTAAAGTCGATGACTGAAGTTCTATTCTAATTGTTCCTTAATCGCATAATTGGATCTCAGGTCGATCGTTGAGGGTATCCTAAATACAACTGGCATTGACTGAATATTGTCTTTGCCGTTGTTTTTAAATAATTGTAAAGTTAACCCATATTGTTAACCATTCCAGTCCAGTATTAAACATGAGAAAATAAGACATTGCGGATCTGTTTGAAAAACTATATTTTTGGCTTTACACGATAATTATATTTATTGAATCCAGTCAGTAATTGTAAGTTAGAACTGTATTTTATGTAGATATAAAAAAGTTGCATTTCCTGTAAATATTAGTCATAAGTGAATATTGTAAATAAATTGTTCTATTACTGTTATAATTAGAGGCCAGTATGTATAGGCCTTTGTGTACTGAAGCGTGAAAACCTAAACATAAACACCTATAAAACTGTATTTTAATGTCAAAAGTATTCATAGCTTAAGCAGACAAATATGCTCAAATGGGCTAAGCGCTACGAAAAACAACTACTCGAATTGATGTTTATTCTGATTGTCATTATTTCATCATTATTAATTGTCTTCATTATAAAGAAACAGCCTAGAAGAAAAATGTTAACATGAAATGCCTTAACCTGCATTGTGATAAAGATAATGTAAATATATAGACATATAAGGATATATTTCACTAAAGTAAGTTGTTACAAAAGTGTCGAGTCAGCAAGTTGTAAAAAGACGTGTATTTTATTGTATTTTCTAATCAGTTCATGAGAGAAAATTAAAACTAAATTATAACGTTGTGATGTAATTCAGCAAAATATTGTCCAAAATGATTACATAAATATCCAAAACTATGTATATGGTATACATACATAAAATGTAAGGCAATTTTCATAAATTACCTCGTATTTTATATTGTATTCTATATCACGAAGTCTGATTATAATATTGTATTTAAATATTTAACGAATGCTCTTCAATGTGTTGAACCACAACGCAGAGAAAATAAATGAAAGGAATTACACATGAGATTTTTTTGTTTTATTTTGCAGCAGCAAACTAGGTGTCCATTTACCAAGTCTGCAAAAGTAACGTACTTCTAACCTATCAATTATAAATATAACATAAATATATTTAAGGGTCGGGTATAAGCGTCGGTGGCTCATGGTGTGGACGGTCGCCTTCCTACCGGGAGGGCTGAGGTTCAAATCCCGACACGTACCAATGTATTTTCGAATTTTCGAAAAATATATGTACGTTATCCGACGCTCTTACGGTGAAGGAAAACATCGTGAGGGAACCTTCATGCACGCCTGCGAAGAGATTTGAAGGTTGTGTGTGAAGTCGTCCAATCCGCACTGGGCCCGCGTGGACGACTAAGGCCTAATCACCCTATACGGGTAGGCTCGTGCCCCAACGTTTAATGAGCTGATGATGATATTAAGGGTACATATTAGTGACACTCTGTCCATATTTTTGTATACAAAGATACTATTATGATCAAGCCGCCTATTAAGCGTGTAGATTATGGCAAACTTAACATATCGTAGAGTAGGTTCTAAGTCCAGAAGTGGCCTGCCTGCTAAAATATGCACTGAAAAGGGAAAAACCAACTTTACGTATAGTGCAAACATTATATTATTTTCATGGTATTGCAGGCGGTAGGCAAACAAATGACAACAATATTTATTTCAATATACTTAGGTACAATGCCTATACTTACTTACTATTTAGGGTACATGTATATAGTTAAGTCTCTAAAACGTATTCAGGATTTAGTTCATACAGCTCGGAGAACTTTGTTTTCTATTATCTCAAAATTATCACTTCACAAAGTGCTTTATCTCGAAAAACGATTTTACTATACTTACACTATTTTTGAAAGACCTATTTAACCATAGCTCATTTATTTAAAAACATAGAAATTTACATACGTATGTATGTAAATTTCTATGTTTTACCATAGAAATTTACATACATACGTATGTAATAATACGTGTGTATAGTATATTACCTACACATACATACGCTTAAAAATATACCCCTCCTTCGGCAGTCGGGTGAAAACGTGATCATACGAGTATATACGAGTAGGTAAAGAAATACGTGCAATTCTAAAAATACAAAAGGGAGAAATAAAAAATAAAGAATATTTATAAAATAAACCAATTGTTTATCAACTATTACATTACATTATTCGGTAACTAAAATATATTACACCCTAAACACTTAAAAATAAATAATTAAAACTAAAAAATATAATTAAAAGAAGTCCCTTTCGGCAAGGTTCCGAAAATACTGGCAGCACTTTATAAAAATATTTGTGCTTTTGCTCTAGGACCTAATAAAAAATACCAAAGTAGCGAAAAAAAATCTCTGATCTTATTTCTTTGAACCCATGTGTCCAATAGTGCAAATTATAATCTTTTTAAAAGTTAGGGTAAGATTTGCTTAATCAGATACTCTGATTTAGAGAAAAAATTGATAACTTTCAACTTGAGTTATATAAAACTGGTCTGTTATGGCCAATTACATACTGAACTATGTGTCTCTCTGTTATTGTACGCTACTTGATACAATTTCTGTACCTACTAATGAATTTGTTTTACTATATGCCTCTTCAACATTAGATAAACCTTTTATATAAATGAAAGTAACATACCTACATGCAACAGCGGCGGATTATACTTTATGCAAATAGGTATTTTGTTAGTGATATCGTTACAATAATTCTGAAACTAAGTAACTTTTCCCTAATTTTTCTATCAAACTTTTAATTATTATTTGTGTCTAACAACACTGTTGTTAGATCCAAAAAAATATTCTAGCTCAAAGACAGTTCCAAAGCTACAAAGTTGAATAAATAAAACCCTTAAAAACAAAGTTTTTTCTTAATTGAACTATGGTTTTAAGTACGGAAACACAGTTGATAGCGTTTTAGTTATTAATTAGCTAACTTAATATTATGAACGATTTTATAGGCTTTATCCAATAAGGTATCTTCGTAAAAGCGTTGCAATAAATTATATTGTTATTTTGGTAGGTAATCACTAAATTTGCAATAAATTATATTCTGTTATTTTGGTAAGTGTTCCTCAAATAGTTGGTGCTAATAGGAAGTGCTACCACCGCCACATCTGCCATCACAAAGGACTGTTATCAGCAGCTGCCTTTGATAGCACGCCACGTGGATGTGTAACGGCAGCCCACTTACAGTGGGGTCTGTTTGCCAACGAACACAATAAACTATTATGAACTATGTTGACTCTGAGATCGCTACGTAGTAGTAATGCAAATAGGATAAAATTTGAAAGGTTAGAAAAAGTAGAGTAAATTACAAAAAGATTGGTCTCTTTTTATACACACAGTAAATTTGTATTGAGCGTCAATGGCTCAATGGTCTGTCTGTCGCCTTTCGATCGGGAAGGTGTAGGTTCAAATCCCGCCACGTACATGTGTTTTCGAATTTTCGAAATTATATGTACGTTATCCGACGGTGAAGGAAAACATCGTGCCGCTGATCGCAAGCATGCGAAGGGATCAAAGGTTCTGCGTGAAGTTGCCCAACTCGCACTGGGTCGACGTGGACGACTAAAGCCTATAAACCCTATTTATTTATTTAGCCTAGGTAGGCTCATACCCCTCGGTAGGGACGTGATGGTGGTAATTGTATGAACTTATGTATAATATCTGATGGTTTTACCAACTTAGGTAGGTACCTATAGGTATTAAATTACATGCATAACAATCCTCGTTCTGACTGAAATAATATTTGCAACGACATGTTACATGGACAACTTTAGTAATCCTATTTACCTTTTTTAATAACAATAGTAGATACCTGGAGGTGTCTTTATCATATTAAATAAAACAGATGAGGATGTTGGTAAAACATGATAACTTTACGTTTAAGTTATAAGTACTTTTATTTCTTATTATTTATCAAAATGTCCAAATGAGGACTGATTGTGAAGACCTAATAAATTATAGTATGTAAATAATCAAAAGCTCAATTAACAATTCTTAGGATAGTATTAGTGACGGCATCTTGCGGTGAGTAGCTGAACTACATTTATTTAAAGCTTCATCGATATTTAGACAGATGGCGCTGATGAGAACCGAAAAAATTAAATGTATGTAATTATAGTCTATGGGTCGGGTGATTGATTTTAGCGGGAAAATTTAAACAAGACCTAGTGTTCATAGTTTAATTACAAAAAGCATCAAATTTGACTTTTCAAATATCGCCTATTCATTGAACAAATATTTGGATTTCAAGCCGTCCATTTAAGGCACCTGGTGTCCAAGTGGGTGCCTAAACACTTAACGCTGCAATATCTGGCGCCACAAGGTATGCATGTGTAATTAGATGGAAAACCACAAACAGCGCAAAAATGGCGATCGGGAAATCTGAAAACATAATCATTTTATAGAATCGTAATGGGAAATTGATATAATTGTGTTCTGTGGGTTCTGAACGCAATGTTAAACATTGTGATTGAATAAATTGAATTTTATTACTTGCATCATACTTTCTTGCATTAAAAGGCACTTTATGCTACTAACAAGTCATGCTTCTTACAAGTGATCAAAGTTGTTAACACCCACAATGCCACATTGGACCATCACCCCATTCACTTTGTGGTAAAGTATATGCACTGGAGTGGCATGCTGAAAGCCTATTTATTATATTACATAATTATTGGTCATTGTAAAGTAGGAAATATCTAATAGTTTTTTTTCTTAAAAAAAACTTTTTTATCCTTTATCAAAATTTTTTTCAACTTACCTAGATGGTGGAGCTTGAGCTGAGAGGTAATTAGGTGGATCTGGTCGAAAGCCAGCATCTTCTTCAACTAACTGAGCAAATGTCTTCCTAAATCTCATCTTATAATACTCTGCACTTTTGGCCTTTTTCTTTCTAGTTGGCTTTTCGTTTGAGTCTGCAAATTTTGGAACTTTTTTTGACATCACCAGATCTGCATGAGGATCTTCATGGAAGTTATCTTGTTCTAAAGCTTCCACAGCCTTCCTAGCTCTCCTTTTCCTAGCAACATCATCTAAAACTCTCCTTTTGTCTGCTTCTTTTACTCTGCCTGATTCTCGGGAAGCCATTTTTGATATCTTATCTTTCTTACATTAGCTGTAGAATATTTAAATAATGTTTTCTTCTTATGAATTCTAAGTCTTAAAATATTTATAGTCCTTTCTCATGAATTGGTATGCTCAGTTGGTCCATAAGATCATCTACTCTAGCTTGCAATGTCTCAACAATATCTGATGATATAAACAAATGTGTTTCATCCAGGTCTTGGAGAATAAACTTCCTTCCCAACGCGAGTGTCTCGTCAAGGTGAAGTAAGAATTGTTTCATAGCAGGATCACTGAAACAGAGACAACAAAATGTCTAAAAAGAGAGGTTTGAGTGCTGATGAAAAGAAAACAAGAATGTTGGAGATATTTCATCAGAGCAAGGATTTCTTTCAACTTAAGGTACTTAATATATGCAATGGAATATTTTTAAGGGACACTACTCACTACTACTACTACTATAAATACTCAAGCTTTGTTATTCATTATACATTTTATATGAGTCATGTATTTAGTTTACATTTTAAATGATTCTATTGAATAACTTGCATTAAAGTCATATCAAGAACTTCAGTAATTTATTGAATGGTTTATCTATTATTAGAATCATGATGACTGACTACATTTTACCATTTGTTACTTATAAGGAATTGGAGAAAATAGCACCAAAGGAAAAGGGTATCACAATGCAGTCAGTTAAAGAAGTTGTTCAAAGTTTAGTGGATGATCATCTGGTAGATTCCGAAAAGATTGGCACTTCAATATACTTCTGGTCATTTCCCAGGTACATTAGTCATTATAGAATTAAATTTAACTTTACAAAGTTTACTTCTATCATACTTTTATGTTACCCTTTTAAACTTTTTAGTAAAGCTAAAAATGCAAAGAAGAGAAAACTACTTGATCTTCAAAATGAAGTTGATGGTTGTGAGAAGAAAATAAAAAAGATTGAGGATTCTATAGCTACTGAATCTGTAAGACAATTTTACAATACATTTTTATTGATTTACATGTATTTCTTTTTTTAATTGTTTGTAATTGTCAATACAACAAAAGTATGTAGCAATTTCATTTTCACAATAATCCATTATTTAAAAAGTGTGAACTTATTTATGGAAAAGGTGGGACGTGAACCCTGTGATGAACGCACAGAAACATTAACTATTTTGGATGATATGATAAAACAAGAGGGAAAGTTGAAGAAAGAGCTTCAAAAGTTTCGAGACTCTGATCCTGAGTACATTGAGCAGCTTAAAACTGAAACCAAGGTATTAGATTAACCTAATTTTAGTGTAATTTATCTTCTTGAATGATTAATGGAAAAAATGCTGCTTTCTGTCAACACTATATTAGTATCCACTCGGGATAATTATCTGTGCAAAATTTCTACAGAGTGTTCATTCAGTTCCACATTAACCAAACTATATTAACCACCTGACTTGACAATTATGACAGCTATTTTGCGGTTTTTTTACATTCACCAGAAGGATCTGATATAATCTTATTATATTATCTGGCCCATTAACCCTTTGAATGATGGGATCCCAGACACAATAGAAATTTTGTTGTATCGGACACCTTTAGGTGTCATTGGCATTCAAACATTTAAACAATATATCCCATTATAACATGCATGAAAGTATAAATATCCACTGACATTGACACAGCGCCATCTAGCCCCAAGTTAAGCGTGAAGCCTGTATTATGGGTACTAAACAACTGATAAACATATTTATATACATTTTATTTGTAAATATATACATAATATACATAGAAAACACCCAGACCATTAAAAACAGACATGTTCATGCACACAAACGTTTGTACTGCCCGGGGATTGAACCCGGAACCCTTGGTGCTGCGGTCGATGTCTCAACCTCAACACCATATGGGTTCTCATTTAGTATGGTACAATACAGTATATATCATGATGCTCAAATTGAGGAAACTTTAACTGTGAGGACAAATTAATCTATAATCAATGATAAATGCTAGTTATAGACCCCACTCAATGGAACATCCATGTGACTACACAAGATGTGGCCACAAACAACTATAATAATGACAAATGTATTATAAATAAGCTAACAAACTAAATTGACTTTGCAGGAACTTAAACCTGCCATAAACCGATGGACAGAGAACATTTACATATTAAAATCATACATAAAGAACAAATTTCAGATGGAAAATGAAGCAATAGACAAAAGCTTTGGAATCCCCCCAGAACTGGATTACTTGGAGATTGAATGATTTTTAATATGAAATAAAAAGATTTTTATTATTAACATGAGATAATTATTTTTAATTTGGTAATACAACTTGTAACTGTTATATTAAAGTAATAACTATAACTTGTGCTTTTTTAAAGAGGTTATGTTGTCTTGATTTATTGAACTATGTAATAATAGTTGAGTAAACATTCTTATGTGGAAGCTGTAATACTTCCGCATGTTAGAAAATGTTACGAATACAAAAATCTTATAATCAAGGATTAAATAAAGTTTGTGTACATACCATTCAACAAGAACGCCTTTCATAACATTCACCATGGTTCATTATTTGTTCCGTGTCTGTAAGCTTATTAACCACGAAGTACTGATATTGTTTTTATGATTCAGCAATTAAGTGCAACAAAAATTGCAATTCGATTTTATTTGATAGTTTATTTTGGAACAAACAGACAAATAATGACAATTTTAATTGACAGACCTCTTCTAGAAAATTTTTTTATTTCAACGATTCACTGCCACGCAAACTGTCAGATGTCAGATACGAACTATTTAAACGTCTTTCGTTACAACTGATTTAACGTGGTTTTAGCTCGGGTTTTAGTTCTTTTTAGTTTTACATATCAAATACATAATTTTAAAATTATTGGATAACTTTAATTCATCATCATCAGCTCATTATACGTCCCTACCGAGGGCCACGAGCCTACCCGTATAGGGTGATTAGGCCTTAGTCGTCCACGCGGGCCCAGTGCGTATTGGACGACTTCACGCACAACCTTTGAATCTCTTCGTAGGCGTGCGTGAAGATTTTTTTTCACGAGAGCGTCGGTGGCAAAATGGTGTGGACTGTCGCCTTCCTACTAGGAGGGCTGAGGTTCAAATCCCGACACGTACCAATGTGTTTTCGAATTTTCGAAAATATATGTACGTTATCCGACGCTCTTACGGTGAAGGAAAAATTTAATTATTCATAATAAATATCGAAAAACAACTCTTATAGCGAAAATATCGTGTCTAATTTCGCGTATAAATTTGTCTGAGTTCATAATATCGTATGCGGGCAAAATCAAGCATTTTCAAGGATGTCAACCTTTAGTTCTATAGTTTCTCAGACTATATTCTAAAAATTGTTCCTGTATCTGAACCATAGGACTTTTATACGGCCGGCTCCTCTCCGACTAATACTTCAACATATATTTTTTGCCAAGGTTGTAATTATATCGTTATTATTGTTCCGGGTTGAAGGCTAAGACAGTTACTGAACAACTAACTGTGTCCCATCATTTTCAAACAATGAGATGTTTCAGCTCAGTAACCTATCCAGGACTACACATTATTCACCATGCGGTCTGCCAATGGGAATCGAATCCACGTTTCCCGGATACATAGAAAACGCTTAGATCACTAAATCACATCTATGTATTTTATCTATATATCCCTTGGACTCTTAGTCAAACAATAAACTAGTCTGTTTCACGAAAGAAGTCCCGCGGCGATTTGTGGAACTAAATTTGACAGAACGGCCATATTGTCGTTTGCCGATTTTATGAATTAGTTTGTTGTAGTAGATTTCGATGAGTTTCTAGCTTCAGCGTTAACCACTAACACACTAGACAGTGTTCGGCGGCGTCATCATCATCATCAGCTCATAAACGACCACACGGAAGGGCACGAGCCTATCCGTATAGTGTGTTAAAGCCTTAGTCATCCACGCGGGGCCAGTACGGATTAGCTGTCTTCACGCACAACCCTTGAATCTCTACGCAGGCGAGCGCAGGTTTCCTCACCATGTTTTCCTTCATCGTTAGAGCGTCGAATAAACGTTGGTACCATAGACTTATAAAATATACCAGACAGAGTGTCACTAAATAAGATGTGTACCCGAAATGACAGATGCTGTCTACAGATACCTTTATTTCCCCTAAAATAAAACATTAAATACATATTTTAATATATTTTAATCTTTTAAATTTAATGAGCCCAAGTAACGAATTGAAGGTTAAATCTAAAGTTGGAGCAAAATTTTGGAGTCCCATTATTTTCACTAACACTTACAACGAGTTATTCATTAATACATATTTTACTTTTTGAGGCAGTTAATGCTTAGTGCAACATGTCGATATCCTCTTTTAGTAAAATAAATGTGTGTTTATTTGGCATCCATGCCATTTCATTATTATTTTTATCAGTAAATATCAATCCAGTAAAGACAGCAAAATAAATGATTTCCAAAATAAGTTTATTAAAAATTATAATTTCCCATATTTTGGTTAATTTGTACGAAGTATACGATAGCAACACTGCACTTTTGACGAACAATTTTCTGATATTTTTTGTATATCGATTTTCATGTTTTCAACTAAAAATATGTAATTGAATTCTTAATTTAC
This sequence comes from Leucinodes orbonalis, assembly GCA_019425675.1. Classification (NCBI taxonomy): domain Eukaryota; kingdom Metazoa; phylum Arthropoda; class Insecta; order Lepidoptera; family Crambidae; genus Leucinodes; species Leucinodes orbonalis. The sequence continues at coordinate 224,953 of PQWD01007346.1, read as the reverse complement.
TGATGAAAAGTAATTCCTGGAGTTTTTTTCCTTTTGGTCACTGCGGTTTATACACCAATTCATAACACAAGCCATTTTTTGGTTTTTCCAACGTTAAGATTGACAGATGCATGCAAGTCTTAATATTTTGACGTTTTCCATACAAATTCCGGCCAGATTTTCACACACTTTTATGTTAGCGACACTACGTCCGGTATTTTTTATACGTCCTTGGTTGGTACATATGATTTCTAAAATACATTAGTACGTGCGAGATTTGAGCCTGCATCCTTCATATCGGAAGACAACCTTCCACACCAATGAACCACCGACTCTCTGCTTCACTTGTCCTCAAAGTACGCAATCATCTTTCTATTGATATAATTAGGTCAGCATTTATTGTTTGATTTGATTTAAACCAGACTGGGATAAATCGCTCAAAGCCACTTTCGTTACCTGCCTATATGGTTTCCTCGGGAATCGAACCTACGACCCCATTACTACGCAGCGACTTTAATTGCCCAAACCGCTAGAACTCGAAATCATTACAATTTAATAAATAAATATCCACTGATATTAACATAGAGCCATCTACTCACTAGACAACAGAAAAAAGTACATACTTCTATGCATTTTTTAAATACATAATTATTATACATACTTAACACCCAAACCAATATAAACAGACATGTCCATGCACTCTAATGTTTGTACTCACCCGGGGGCCCCCATAGGGCTCACCCGATGGAAATTGTTACCGTCTTAGGACATTTGCAACAGCTGAGGTCGCAGCGATGCGTTGCCAACCCTTTTGAGAAACTATTCAACTTTATGCGTGCCATCCACTACTCCCGAAGTTGCCCGAGGTTAGACGAATACGCTATCCTTTTATTCTCTTCACATCAGAACTGCTTCCCGTCTTATCTGTCCAAAACATAGAACAGCAGTATTTCGTGGTAGTTTTCACTGCGCTGGCACGAAATGCTGGAACAACATTCCCCCACCGATTCGAGCATGCCGGATCCTTCAAAACTAAATACAAACTTCATTTACTTAAATTGCAAAAAGAAACCAACTCAAAAATTTAGGCGGGATGGGTTCATAATTTAAATATTATTATTTAATAAGTTATAGTCAAGTTATTTTATTATATATTTTGTAATTTATCCATATGAATATTTATGTTCGTATATTTATTGTTTTTTATGTATCTGTATCTTTTTTTATATAGCTGTAGACCATTGTATTGGTGAACGCGGCTTAGTGGCTCCTCTTACCTCATCAACGGTGTCTACGGAAGACCAGTGTCAGGACATCCTGTGGTTGTTCTGACTA